>BRDA01025010.1:2500-16840 GCA_036984385.1 Crenuchus spilurus
AAAATGAAACTTCATAACATTTTATGTAGAGTGTCAGGGAAAGAATGCTGGGATACATACAAAATAAACAGGGATTTTGGTATATGTAATGTTCTCTCTGCTAGACAATGAAAAATGAATGAGCTTGTACGGTAGAAAGTGTTAGCCAGTTCTAATTCTGTAAATGAACAACAATACTGGACGACTGTTATAATTATTCTTTACATGGTATACAGCACATCACATATAGTGGCTACAAGAAAATGATCATGTGACTGAAACAATGCAAAGGCCATCTATAATGTTTTCATCAAACTTTGTAAAACATTTATATTGTTTATCACAATGTTTGTGGAGATAATTGTCTAAAGTTATATTATTGTTCAGTTCTAGGTTTTAACGAACATTAGGAGCCGATTACTGTCCACAGTAATGATGGGATCTCACACTTTACAGTAGAATATTGTATAAACATCAGGTTCTTATTGTTTCATGAGTATTTTGGATGACTCCATTAAATCAGGTGAACTTTTAAAATCGACTGATTTTACAGAAAAGAACTGTATTGGACTTGGCCTTACAGTACATGGAGAACTTGGCTTAAAGGTCATGAGCAGACTTTGAGACCGTCTTCAGAGGATGTGATCTGAGACAGTGGCATTCCCAGTTTCTTGTAGCCTTCCCATTACAGCCTGAGCTCAGCTCCCATGGAGCAGCACTGGGTTTGTGTGGATGACACTCTTTGTTTGTTTTCTGCTCTCGTCCAGCAATCAGCTCTTTGATCGCGTGGCCCAGATTCAAGGAGAGCTCTCCATGTCTTTCACCACAGAATAACATTTCAATCAGCCTGCTTCGAGCCCCCGGAGAGACCGCGGCTAAAATTAGTCTGAGAAAGAGTCCAGTGACGAGCCCGAAAGTGAGCTTTTAACATTACGGCCTCCTAATCTTCACATCCCCAGTGGTGGAGACGTACAGCGTGGGCTGAACTCTGCAGTCCTGTCTTCTATATTTGCATCTTGGTTTAAACTGTAGGAGAGTCTCGGTTGCTGAGGCTGAACGTGTTGACAACCATTTTGAATGGGATCGAACTCGCTCTGCTCCTCCATGACCCTCTGACCTAAAGAGAAAACAAACAGGGTTCAAAAACAGAAAAGCTGCGTCTGAAATTCTCATCAGGCTTGTGTGTGGGCGAGCCAGCGCCTGCTTGTGTGGGAAGCAGGCGGCTGTGATCTCAGCAGCTGTAATACACACACACACACACACACACACACCACAACACAAGCAGCAGTTGTCCATTTGTGTGCAGTGACTGAAGCAGTATCAGCGTTTTCAGCCAAACCATGTCTGAATGTTCCATTAAGTCTCTTAGACAGTTAACACTTCACACTTAAACATGTTTTTATGACGTTATAAGGACTGATTTTGTGTCTGGTCTCTAACAGGATTTAGCTCTAACTCCCAACTTCACTCTATAAATCTCTGATGAGATGATGTAACTGTACCATCCACAATTTAGGGAAACTGTTTGATTCTGTCCTCTCACATCAGGTCTCCGCTCCAAACAGCCTTTTTCCATCTGCGTAATACTGCTCGTCTTCATCCCTCACTCTCTATGAAAGACACTGGAGCTCAGGTCCAGGCTTTCACATCAGGCCTTTCAGTTAGGCTTTCCTAACAAAACCATTTAGTCTCTTCAGTCCAGAACTCTGCCTCTACAAAAAAAACACTCATTTCATCCCGATTCTGTCTCGGCTACACTGGTGTCACATTCACTCCTGTTTGTTTTAACACTAGCCTGCTTAGCCGAGCTCCTGCGTCCTTACTGCCCTTCCCTTCCCCAAGACCTTCTGAATGTGGTCTTTTGACTGTCCCCAAGTTCAAAGTTGTCACAGAAGGGGCAGATCCTTCACTGTCATGGCCTGCACTTTATTTAACTTTGGAGCACTTTATTAGTTTTTCTCAGACTGTCCCACACTGCCCTCCTTCAAACTCTTTCTCTTTTCACTTTCGTTCTTCTGCTCAGTGATTTTTTTCCCCTCTGTAAAGCATCCTTGGGTTTGAGAAAGGGGCTATATAAATTTAAGAAGTAATAATAATAATAATAATAATAACAACAACAACAACAATAAATAATTATAACATTTTAATAAATAATAATAACAATAATATTTATTTATTATTTATTAAAATATTTTTATTATTTATTTATTTATTTTATTTATTATTTATTTTTTTGATGTTTTTTTTCTATTCCAGTCTACACTCTTATTCAATGAAACAAGCCAAAAAAGCCCAACTGGGATTGGAGTAGTGTACTGGGGGACATTTGTAATGAAATATTTTTAACTCCTGATGGCATTAACATTACAAGACTGTGGCTGAGTGGCTTAGCGGACTTTGTGCTAATGTGCTGACTTTGATCAATGGATCTTGAGTTTGAATCCCAGTCATGCAGCGAGAGAGCAAAATTGGTCATAAATGGTAGGTGGTGCGTTTTCCTCATCACTAATGTCCACTGGCTCAGGTGTCTGTTAGCTGATGTATCAGAGATGAGGATCCGGCACTTTCCTCTGAGAGCATTGGCTGCCCATCAATGATACAGTATATCAACAGCAGGTGGAAAGGAGCTTGTGTCTGACTTCACATTCATCAGATGTGGAGTCTTCACCTTCCTCTACAATTACAAGTGATTGGCAGAATTCTAGAGTACGTGTGCATTGTTTGGTTATTACGGGAATTGGGATAAATCAAAGACTATAAGACAATTAAGCTTCTAACTTGGATGTTTGCATCACATAATCATATAATTTATTCACTTATACACACATTATTTGTTTATTCTTCATTAAGACTTCTTGTATTACATTCAGTTTGAATACGAGTATTTATTTAGTTTATATTAGTTTACCAGTGTTTAGTATCAGATTTTATATGGCTAATATTAACTATACTATTAAGTAACACGATGGCATTGGAGAGAATTGACTCGTCTGTGCAGCGAAGCGATGATGGCGTGTGACATGACATGACATTAAGTAACACAGTTAGTACCTGTGATTTGTCCTTTAGTAAGCCTGCAGGATCTGGCTTTTCTTTTCAATTTTACTTTTTTTTCTTCCAGATAATGCTGTCCCAGGTAACTTTAAGTGAATATATATGAGCATATCCACAGTACTGGAAATTAATTCTTATGGTTTCCATGTAACTTAGGCAATTTATTATGAATTCTATTTAGTGGATATAATTGATGGTAAAAATTGCATTAAACACATTTGATCATCTTCTGTCATGTTAGAAGTTTTTTTTTTTTTTTTTTTCTAAATCATTGTATATATTTGTTGTTGAATTGTAACTTTTTAGATGGCGTAGGTTACGGTTTCCATTTACCAGGAACATATCAAACACTGTAGGTTGGACCATCAGGAATGAGGTCTATGCCCAAAGTGGACAGGTTTGTGCCATAATGATAACTGTAATGTTTTTAATAAACCAGCAAGTTTGTGCACAATGGAAACCATGTAACAGAATCTAAAGCACCAACTTGATTCTTGGCCAAGTTTAAAAAAAATTGTAAACCAATGGGAGAGATCAGATTTCAGAGTGTCTAATTTACTTGGACATGTTCACACATTTTGTGACAAGTTTAATTTTGAAGTTCCATATCCCAGAACTGTGGATGTGCTCTGAAAAAGTGCTTTAAATTAAAATAATCTGTTCTAATAATCACACCAGTCCCTGACAGGTTCTGTTCTATAAGTAGAATGAGTGGAAAGTCCCACATCAGTACCTGAGTTACTCTGTTACTCTTTAACACATTAAACTTGTCATTTACATATCTCACTATCTAAGAGCATCTTGCACACTTTTACTTTTCCGTCTTTCTCTTGTCCTCCCACTGGTTCAAGTGTGTAATCCCCTTCAGTCTTATCTGATGTAATGGGGCTGGTGATATTTGAGTATTCTTAGCTTCATGAGTGTGTTTGGCATGGCAAGCACACATCGAGACGATGACTTTTTGATGACATCAATAACCATAAACTCATAATGGACATGTGTGTGATGTGTAAAATGAGAAGCAGAGCTTCTGCACTTATTTGCATATTGATTATAGGCTCATTACATGCCTATAATCACAATGAGATTGAAGTCCTATAAATAGCTTATAGCTAACAGAGATGCTTCTCATTCCATGTAGTTCAATAAGATCCTTCCTTTTGCTTAGAATTCCTCATTTTGGCTGGTCTTTGAGAAACAATTGGCCTGGTACAGGTGGCTTGTTGGGTAACACATTTGCCTCTCAGCAGTGATGTTTTGGATTTGAGTTCCCATCTAGGTGGAGTTTCCATGTTCTCTGTGTCTGTGTTGGTTTCCTCCCGCAATCCAGAAACATGGAAGTCAGATGAATTGGCTACTCTAAATTGTTCTGGTGTGCCCAGCTGTGGATTGGCGCCCTGTCCTGGGTTTAGCTAAGAGAGTGTAGTGAAAAGGTAGGGGACTCAACGTGACCCTGACCCGGATTAAGCAGAAGATAATTGATGGATGGATGGTTCTGGTATTGTTCACACCTAAATCCAATGCATTGTTTCCTGGTTTGCTCTCTTAGCTAACTAATGGATGTCTTTGTCTCTCTTCCCCAGTGTAAGCACATCTTGGCAGCCTACCTTTGCCAGGCAATGGATTTGTGCCAGCAGGAGCAGGTATCAGATCAGCACATGACCCTCATCCTCTCAGGAAAGGCCCAGCCAGATCCATGAAAGCACCATCCTGGAATAAAACTCCCGAACTGTGAACCCAGAAGACTTCAGTACCTTGTGTTTGGATACGGTGAAGGTGGAGTTTTCCCCTCATCTGTTCTACACTCAATTCCTGGAGAGAACCCCTCCAAACTCTGAACACGTCCACCAAAGTTGACCTTAAAAGTCTGTAATGTAACGGGACCCAAGTATTTATCTTCTTTTATTCTTACGAGATGTTTTAGAGTAGAAAATTTGGTGACTTTGAGAGGCTTCATGTTACTTTAGAAACCCCAAACCGCCTTTTCCGTCCTCCTTATCCCGTGTGACCAGTTGTGTGCGAGAGTGAGTGAACTCATTTAATCGGTTGCCAGAGAATGTACATCTGTTCGAGTGCGACTGTCGTATGCCGCTTCCTTTCATTCGAAGGGTCAGCACCCTGAACAACAAACAATGAAACACGTCTCTGCTCCCATAACCAGCTGAAACTTCAGTATTTTTAGCCTTTGCCAGAGCAGTTCATAGCCTTTTATTCTGCAAATCGTTTCATCAGACAGTATGTTGTCTATTTTCTGGAAGCTACGTAAAGTGGTTATTCCACTAAGAGTCCTTTAGTGTTGGATCTAAATCAGTTATTCTTTGGAAAACATTTGCAAACCATGCATTACTTTGCATTGGCAGTCAGTGTCCAGTTGGTTCTGTGACTTTGGTTTCTTCTCCACAGCGTTTGTTTGTTTGTTTGTTTGTTTGATAGAAGCCAGCACATCAAACCAACTGCTGTCAACACACAAGCTTTCACACATCATTTATTATCTGACAAAGCTCGAGTTGACAAAGTATAGAAACCTCACAGTACTGAAATTTCACAATCAGTTCTATGCTTTAACTGTCACATCTTTTTAATAAGTTGCACCAATTTTTACACAGTTTGCTGGCTATTGAAGAGTTCAGTATAAATTAGATTGCTGTAAAAGAGCTGGTTAACTTGTAAAGAAATTAAATTTCTCAAATAAACTGTTGATGTTAAGGACATTGACACGTTTTTATTTTATAACCCGAGTAGTAATCTGGTACCAAATATCCCAATATTCACGTTTTGGCACTTTGTGAGGGGGATGTTTGCACTAACGGTAATGAACTCCTCACATTACCACGTGGTAATCCATGATGCTACACTTTTGAAATCAGAGACAATCCTAACAATGGCTCATATCCAAGAAGTGCTTATTTAATAAAGTGACTTTTTTTTTACATTTTTAGGTGACTTTAGTACTTTGCCGTTCATTCCATTCACAAGTACTCTGAGTTAATTTTATATAAAGAGCTTTTATTAACAAAATATGTAACCAGACATACAGATTCATGTTAAATAACAGCTTTTATACAACTGACAGATTCATCGTGGTAACATTTCCAACACTTAAAAGCACTGAACATCAATTGTGAACCACAGTGTATGCTGATTAGTGGCAAATCCTGTAGCACAGTTAAAAAATTACACTAAGAAAAATGTATTTTCTCTCTTTCAAAGGCATTACTGTAAGAACAAGAGATCTTTATCTTCACGTAACTGAGTAGTTATACATAAAATAACTGGAAGGCCCTATTCACTGTAGACACCAGACTATTAAAATGCTCTACAGATTTGTAAAAGGAATAAAATGACAGGAACACTATTACAGTGCAGTACAGATTGGTCTCCATGGGAATGTCCAATAAGTTTGGCACACTCCTGCAGTTTAGCCCTTGGAAGTAATAATGAAATGAATGTGTACTTAGTTTAGAACCTACAGCTCCACCAAACTTCATTTTGAACCAGTACATGTCTGCCTGGCTACCTCCAAAAGCGCCCACATTCGCTCGATGAGCCTTTTACCACCGTCCCATCTGCCACTGCTGTGGAGTGTGCAATCAATTTTTCATATCTGAAGAACATGTCACTGATGGAACATCACACGTCATCACATTGCCCAAGCTTGGCCAGACACATCTGACCACTCGCAGCCAAAGAAGAGAGAAAGTGACTGATTTATTAGTGGAAAAGGCTGTTAAAAACAAAGTTGTTTTGATCATTACAGAGCGATTAGGTAACGCGATGCTATCAAAAGCCTGAAAAAGCTTTTTTATTACACTTTGTGAAATGGTCCTGAAAGCGCTCTTCCCAAATTCAGTGCAGTTCAGAAGTAGTGGTGCTGTAATGTTTTGATGAACACTCACTGTTCTATCACGTCCTAATGGATCAAAGAGTGATAATTGTCCTCTTTTATTATTAAAAGACTCCCATTCATCAAATATGCAAAGCTAATCGCTAAACAGTGAAAATGAGAACATTTCTTTTCGTGTTGGGTGCCATCAAAGCACGTTGTCACCTCACAATTCTGCTCTCAAATTGCTCCTGACTCTAATACTACTGTCTAATGGGTTTTGTCACTCGGTATGTGATGTATATGAGCAGCGTAACTTTTGATCAGATGGGGTGGAGTGAGGGAAGGGTAGGCAATGACGAAATTCACAGTATCAACAGAACAAAGTGTTCAAGAGGGAGCCAAATCCTAGCTTTTAGATCAGAGGTGACACTTTAAATCTCTGCGCTACAGACACACTCACTCTAGGCTCTCCTCTGCGTTTGGCCCACATAGTTTGTTGCGGTTGAACATTCAATGACAAACTGGGTCCCAGGGGGCAGTGACGCACCCGCGAGAGAGACAACACCAAATCCCTGGCAAGTGCAGCTGGGACCACTCAGTGAGACAGAGAAATGCTGCTTGATGATGATGTGTGTAGAAGGTCGGCTACAAATGCCAGTTACAAATGTGGAAATTTGCTTCTGTGCCTTGAAAAGCACGATTCCTAGGTTTCTGCAAAACAAACTGCTGTTATCCGCAAACAAAATCAACCATTTTCACACTGAACGTCAACGAATTTCCTTAAGATGCTTCATCCGTCTCCCCTCCCTCCATGGTTTTCCTGAGCTTTCTAAAGAAACCTTCTAAACTGATTAAAAAGAAGGTCTTATAAAATCAAGAATGGCACTTGTCACAGGTCAAGTGTTAAAACCCTCTGACAACAGGATCAGCTGATGTCCCATCTGGCTTTTTCCTCTGCTGTTCCCACATTGTGTCAGTTACTTCAGTGTGAGCTTCTGGTGATGCCTCTCCAACTACTGGCTTTCTATGGTATGTTTACTACCATAAACCAATGAGGCAGAGTCTGTCCACGAACAGGACTCGACTCTAAAACCAGGTACAGATCTTCTCTAGTTTGTATCAGACTTCTGTCTGTTAAGGCTTGGAATGAAGTGTAGTTTGTTCAGAGCTTGTTAGCTGTTTGTCAGATTGAAGAGGAATTCTGGTATTCCCATTGGTGTTGTAGTGATGAAACCGACACACATTGTCCTCCTTTCATAATTTAAAAATAAAAGTTCCAGAGAGAGACCTGCTTTGTAAGATCTGGCTGAGGATACTTTCAGTCCTCATAAATAGCCATGTGGTCCACATTCCCAGGTTAACACCCTGTCAGATTTTCTGCAGCTATTCTCTGGTCTGTAAACATTGCTCCACATATGCGCTTTTGGTGACGCTGCACCACAAATATTTTGAATGACACTGATTAGGTTTAAGGTTAAATTAAGTTAGACTAAACAAACATTAGCTCCCCGTGGCTATAACAGGGGATCAATGGTCATGGTTATGTGGTCTTTGTTTCGGCTGCTCCCATTGGAGCTCAGATACAGCTCGTTCTGACGGCACAGAAAATGCCGCGCCAGGATCTTCCGGAAGGTGTGCCTGAAGTCCCTGATGCGGTAAGCGTAGATGATGGGGTTGACTGCCGAGTTGGCGTGCGAGAGGATAATGGCCACATACATGACATAGTCAGGCTTGACTATCTTTGTGAAAAGTGTAAGGCAGTTGAGTATGTGTACAGGCAGCCAGCAGAGGGCAAACAGCCCCACGATGATGGATAAAGACTTTGCGGCACGGATTTCACGCTGCAAAAGCCCCTGGTGCTGATGGCTCTCGCCGTTCCCCACCGAGCTCCTGAGTTCAATCTGGCGCAACTGCTTGCGAGCTACTGTGAAAATTTTCACATAGATACCCAACATGATGAGCAAGGGTGGCAGCACACAGCCAAAGAAGTTGAAGTAGACCATGTAGCGCATGTCCACTACGCTCTCAAACTGGCATGGGAGCTGGCAGCTCCGGAAGAAGCCCCAGTCTGTTGCTGGGACCTCCTCATTACTGGAGCTGGAGTTCAGCATGCTGCAGGCGCTGACTTTCTTGTTCCAGCCCGCAAATGGGATGAGTCCAATGATGAAGGACAGAATCCATAAGATGGCAATGATCTTCCTCGCCCTCTTCCCTGTGACCAGCTCTTTATACCTGAGGAGAGAGGAAGGAGAGATGGGTCAGCCTGTGTGAAGCGTGAACTGTGGCCAAACAACAACAGTGATTTTCTGAAGTCTGAATAATTTTACATGTTTCTTAAAGAAACAACTGAAGCTCCTTTTGTGTTCTGTACCACCATGTTCACCAAACTCCTCCTGGAGAATGTCCCAGCCAAGTTCAGCTGAAAACACCTGAACTGTTAATAAACCAACTAATCCCACTTGTAAAGGTTCTCTGAAAAAAAATGATTGACATATTTGGTGACATATTTTAGTCAGTGGTTCTAAGATGAATGAAAAAATTAAAATATTTGACCAAAACCAAACACAGTTCTTCATTTCTATAAATGATTATAAAATTACTAAACTTTTACCTAAAATAAGTCTTGTAGTTAGTCAGGAATGAATGTCTGTAGTTCAATAAGCTGGTTTGACATCGTTAGGTTTAATAACATGAGTTTAATTGATTATTCTGTTATATTTGTATATAAAACAAAGACAATAATATATGAATATGTATGTATGTATGTATGTTACATAATTACTAATATTTAATAAAATAATGAAAATGTCTAAAATTGTAAGTCATGTTTTGTGTGTTTAATGTGAGTGTCATTGGCTACAGACACTGAAACACTTCACACTTGTGTGCTTGTAGTTTGTCGTCTTCTTCCATTTCAGCACCAAACTGTAACTGTGCTGGTCAATCTGTGTTTTGTAGGTGAAGAAAAGCACAATTCTGAAAGCCAAACAATGTCCAACATTAAAGTAACTTTACTGCAGTAAACTTACACTCTGGTTCACGTCTACAGCCAAGATCTAGAAAAAGGTAACTGTCAGTAAAAATGTCACGCATGGGATGTTTAGGAAGAAGTATTTCTCTTTTTTCTGTGTCTTTCATCAAACAACCATCACACACAATACAGAGAATACACAGAGGATACTGATGAACCTGAAAACAATATCAAAGACAGTTACAGAGGAAATAGTCTGTCTACTCTCAAATTTAGTCAGTACCGTATAACCACATCCTAATTCTTGCCACCTCAGTTTTTCTTTCCATTTTTATCATTTCTTCTGAGAAATGCTTTTTACAGTTCCATAAAACTTTAAAAAGCTCACATTGGTGAAGTGTACTCAGTATTAACACTAATACGTAAAATACGTTAAATACGTAATTATTTGAGCAGCGGATCATTCACAGCTCAGCTGTGACAGTGACATGTTGGATTATCAGCTCTGCACAGCAGTGACACTGAAGTTTTAGTGTGTTGTGCTGCTGGAACTTTAAAAACTATGTACACTCACTGTCCAGCACACTTCACCAACGTGAGCTTTTTAAAGTTTTAGGGAACTGGATGGAGAGAAAACACTGATGTGTTCAAGAAACATGAGTGTCTGCAATATGAACAGACCATTTAACAATTAATTATAACCTTTGTATAAACTTTAATGGCAAAATTCAGTTCAGCTGCTGCTATGAATTACAAACCCTGCGTTCCGCCATGTTTGAAAACGCTGTGAAGCAGATGTGGTGGGCGTGGCTCTGTCTCAGAGGCGGACTCAAAGCTGCTGTCAGAGACCAATGGAAATTCAAGGCTAACGCCGCCTTTTAAGCTCCACCCACACGTGAAAAGTGTTTCAAAAGTCAGAAGCAAAAAAAATGCGGAGTAGAAGCAAAGAGCAAAAAAGCAAAAGAAGCAAAAAAAACAAAAACAATGAAACCAAAAATTGTGGAAAATAATAAAAAAAAAACATTGAAACCAAAAATGGTCAAAATGCAAATGTTTATTTTTTTGCATTCACGAGATATACTTTATGGTCATGTTTCTGTGGATTTTGGTTGCATATTTATTTTTGCTATTGTGAAACTTTTGGCACAAAAATCACTCCATACATACTCTTCATGTAAGTAGACAAATCTATGTGACAATAGTTGAAACAAATTAACACCAGAATTCTTTCAAAGCATTCAAACTGCAAGCAAACATCAACCACTGTTGCTACATCAGTATTTCTGCACTGTATCATGACTCATGTTGCATGTTTCTGGTTATTACCAAAGAGGAGCAGTCACCTGCCATCATTCTGTGACTAATTCAAGCTCGATTTCAAAGCTTCACAACTGGAACCTCCGCTGGTATCTTCACATTTGGAGCTTGTGGATACTGCCAGCATTGGAAGGATGATGCCATGTAGTCTACCTCAGATATACACACGCAGGCCTGAGTGATGATGGCTCAGACTCTTCAGCGCAGGTCACTTCATCACTGGCCCTCAGACGCTGCACAGTCTGCCCGCTCTGATGGAGCCAAGTGAATAATACACAGGATGCATTATTCATCAGGCTCTCCCAGAGCCTGTCACTGCATTTCTCTTGGACAGGGATGATCCAGGCTGCCATCAATAACAGCTCCAACATGGCAACATGCTCTACAGCAGCGGGACGGGTCTGGTGATGGTGGCTGAAGAGGTTGCCGGTTTGTTTTTCTTTGCCTCTTGCTGTTTGAGTCAGTGGTGTGTGAGCCTGTGTGTCACCCTTTGCTTCTTTTTTTCCCTGAAACCTTGACCATTTTGTACACTGGTGTAGGAGTTCTAGGGGATATTGGGAATTTCACACATAATCCCTTATTAAAAAATCTGAATAATCAGTGATATTATCCCTCCCTTTCTGGGAGGGGTGTTAATTTTTGGGTACTTAATGTCAACTTAACTGAATGTGGGGAAAAACGTGGTGCATCTGTTAAGCCACGCCCATTCCTGCGTTAAGGAATACATGCATTTGGAAAGTCTCAGACCAGAAAACCTGTGTGTGTGTGTTGGCTGCATGGCCACTGGTTTTCTGCTGTGAGCTTTTCCCCCGAAGTGCAGTGTTTGTAAATGTTGTTGTGATGTAACTCAGCTGGCCACTAACAGGGTGTGATCACTGTCTGTAGCTGACCCGCCCTTTCCATTTCAGTACATTTCGTAAAATTCTGAAGCAGCAGGCACCGCAGTTCTTCACCCCACACAACGCGAATGATTATCGCCTATCAAATATCAGCATCATTCATATGTCTGTCATCACCCATGTCCAATTAAATCGCTGTATCGTCCAGGCCTATTGCGTAGAATCAGGTTTGAAGTTGTGTTTAAACATTTACTTTTTAGACATAAAAGGAACAACGAGTGAATTACAGTAAACTTACAATGTCTTAATGATGCAGATCAATTTAAAAGTCCTTTTGACTATTTCATCCTCATCTTTTACCTGTAGGTGCAGAGGTGCTCTGCTGCCAGTTACGGTTAGATTTGTCCATCATTCTCTGCTTCCCTCCCTTCCTTTCTACTCGCTCTACAAGGGCACATGGATGAAGGAAAGAGTGGATTAGTTCTGGCATGGCGACGGACGCTGCCGCTTTCAGCCCCCTCCCCTTTCTTTCTATTCTGAGTCTCCCTCGCCCCTCTGTTTCCTTGCTTCCGCTTTGAGCCATAGTGGTCAACATTAGGAGGATGGAGTGCTAGTGATGGACAGTGTGTGATTCAGAACATTGTGCACTTACACCAACAGGCACAAGCAACACGACTTTAGTTACAGAGTTATGGCTTAAGACTAGCTTGAAACCTTAATGCAACAAGTTGCATACAAACACAACCTTCATGCAGCCTTGTGCTACATTAACCCTTTAACATCCTCACTAAGAAATAAGAAATTTAACTATTTGGGATGGTAATAGTAAAAAGTCAATGTTTTTAAAGACCCCACAGTTGTTTAATGTACACTTTAAACGTACAGCAGGATGCACTTTGTGGTCAAATAAAACAAACTACAAATACAAAAATGTACATTTGACCTCTAGTGGATGGTTTTGTAGTCTACCATACCTCTACCGATTGGTAGAGATGGCACAATCATAGAGTTAAGTTCAACACTTGCTCGAGTTACACTGCATATATCCAGCACCTTTGATACAGGACACTGAACTACACTTGAGTTGCATAAATGTCATGTGCCATGAGAAATATGCTGTATGCATCTAGCTGCATGAAGGTTTCACGTGAGATGTTCAGTCTTATTCTGTAGTCAATTCAATGTATTCTACTCTATGGATAGAGAATTACTGTGATCTGTATTCCGCTGTATTTCCCGCTGCAGTGAAGCTTTCACACAACAAAATCATTGGTCAGAAATGATCAAAAAGTAAGAAAATGCTCTCTGAGACTCAAGTCACCTGTGGCTCATCACCGCATGTTGCTTCAGTGAACTGTTGGCACAAGAAACAGTATATATATATATTTATATGGAAAAGTGCTTCACAGTGATGCACCCAACACTTTCACATGAAACGACAGAATAACTTATACCAAATAATGACGTTTATAATGACACTGTTACAGTTTTCTAGCTCCCGTCCACAAAGCCAAGCATAATCCACCTCTTCAGGCACATGTTTACAGCCTAGTGTGTTCACCAGTGTGTGTGTTTCACTGCAATGATGGGTTAAATGTGGAGGTCAAATTCTGTTGTGTCCAATCACACTGACAAAAAAGTTAATCTAATCTAACCTCAGGAAGAGTGAAGACAAGCACAGAGCTGCTGTGTTTAATTAACACACATGACAGCAACAGACCTCTTCTCCATCCACACAAACACATATTATGGTCATTAAATCCATGAGAGGTTGTGTGTTACTAGGGTGGTCCAAAATGTTTAACTTCCCAAAAAAATCATTTTAATCTACTGCTGGAATGAAAAATGTGGTGAAAAATGTTGAAAATGACTTAATATTTAGTGTATTTAGGCTCAATGCAAGCAAAGTCTCTCATAAGTGATTATGACCACTTTATACAAACATCATAACAAAAAGTACAGAAACCAACAACAAACCTGAGAGCTGCGATGCTCACTATGACTGACTGAGCATGTGAGTCATCAACAGCATCACAAACACTTGTTCTCTATTCAACATGTGAGATGTAATGAATATTTAATATAATAAAGAATAAAAACAGAAAAAGTCAGTAAGTGTTGGTTACAGTAAGTAAACTAAACACAAACTAAGCAGCAGTGTTTACTGTCACTGACCTTCTGTTAGTAAAAGTTACATTTACAGTAAATCTGATTAAGTTTGATTGAGCAGAACCACAAATATCAACTTATCTTATAAATAATGACACTTTTACACAGTAGTAGCATCAAACAGGGAGGAAAGAAAATAGTCCTGCACGCCCTGGACCACCTTAATGTGGTACTGTGTTTTTGGC
>BRDA01025011.1:8136-21919 GCA_036984385.1 Crenuchus spilurus
TGTGAGATGCCGCATAAATACGCCTAAGTACACCTACTTTTGAAAAGAATTTTGCTAGAGCACACATACTATAATAAAAACTTTTGCTACATCCTCTCTATAAGCAAAAATCTTTATGGGCCGATGCACACCTGATCCGGATTCCGACACCTTCTGGCATCGGTCGCAAAAGCAAACTATTGGGAAGGGAAGTAACAAATTTAAACCCAGTTTTAGGACGTTCTTCTTCATTTTAACGTTCCTCTTTCATTTTTATAATATCACAGTCGAATTGGCTCCGGTGTTTCTCAGTTACTGCAGTGAAGGGTCTTAGGGGGTATCGTTTTCAAAAATAATATCATACACACGAGATCGTTTTAAGAAAAGTTTTCATCCACATGAATCCGCATAAATACGCCGTAGAGTGTTGTCATGAAGACGCCAAGCGTATAAATGGCAGTGTAACACAAAGCTAACGCCCATGTCAGCCAATCAGAATCCTTCAAAACAGAAAAGTAAGTAACAAAAAACTTCTCCTTTGCTCCTCCACGTATTGGAGAAGCTGAACTTGTAAAAACAAACACAAAAGAGTGTTTGAATTAACATAAAAATGAAAACTTCTCTGCTGACGTTCATCCTTCCACAGCAAGGCAGTCAATTACAGTGGTCGCGCATATGACGTCACAGCATCATTTGTCGCAGATTGTGATGTTCTGGACTCTAAAACGCCGTCTTCACACGTACACACACAAACGCAAAAACGTAGTTTTTCAAAATCTCCACTTTGGCCGCAGTTTTCATAATCAATCGTTTTTGGTGTAAAACTGCGTTTGCATGTGGACGAAAGGCCCAAACGCATAAAAATATATGCGTTTATTCAAATACCCGGCTACGTGTGGACAAGGCCTTAGATGCCGTGCAAACTCATTAAAACACAGCAGCGTTTTTCTTAAAGAGACAGTAACCCTTTATACTGACTGACACTATTATACTATGAACTAACACATAAGAAACATTAATTTATCTATTTTAAACCAAAATATTACAAAAACTGTCTCATGCAATCAAAATATCTTAAACCAATAGTCAAAACATTAAATTACCATATTCACTGTGTTTTGTTTTGTAAAACCACTCCTTTCTGCTCTAATGCTGTGAACAACAGGTTTAATGTTCAGTTTTGCCAATACAGTGTTAACAGTTAAATATGTGAGGTCAAGAAAGACTTTTGTTTACTTGTTTATAAAAACAAGTATTTATGTTAAGTGAAGTCATTAAAGACTATTTTATTTTTTATTTAAAAATATATATTTAAAATAATTCAAGAGAACCAGTCTTTTTAATATATAAAACATGTATTTTTTCAGGAAATAGTTTTTAAGTTCAACTTTAAATGTCAGGAGATACATTGTTGCTGTTAAAAATGCATTTAAAATAAAGTGAGTATTGGCAAAACTGGTTGTCATTTTTCATGTAGAGGTGGCGGGGGGGTGATGTCTGCAGCCTCCGAAAGTAACTAATAAAGTAACTTTTAATCTAACTTAGTTACTTTTAAAATCAAGTAATCAGTAAAATAACTAAGTTACTTTTTTAAAGGAGTAATCAGTAATCAGATTACTTTTTCAAAGTAACTATACCATCACTGCTCCTTATGCTGCCAAAACGGCACCAACCCACCAAGCCATGGACTCTACAAGATCTATGAATGTATCTTGTGGTATTTGGCCTCTCGGTTAGTGGACCCACCTTAGATAGGACTTGTTTTCCCATCACATCCCACAGATGCTCAGATCTAAAGGGCACTGTTGGTAGCTCCTCACACTTTTTATTTAGAGCATCCCACAAGCCTTGCTGCTTTGTTGATCTATCTAGCTTTCAGAGCTGCAACTACGCTCTGTGTGCTGAAGGCCAATTTATTCTTCTGCATGAAATCAATGCAGAGTCTACGCTGTAGGGTATACAAGTGACCTATGCCTTTGTGAGCGTTTATACTTGTGCATTGGTGTCTTCAACACAACTGCCTAAGCGATGGGCAGCTCTTTTCACAGCGCCTGGAGAACCATTGGGGGTTAGTTGCTTTGCTCAACACAAGACCAGGCCACCCTGTCATGGGGTCAAACAAAGAACCTTCTGGTCACAAGACTATTTCCCTAAACACCAGGCTATGGCTGCTCAGGCATTAATGGCTTGGCATTATTCGTGTTTTGATACCTCACAACCTGGAATTAAAATGGATTATTTTGGGGTTTGCATCTTCTCATTTGCAGAAAATGCCTACAGCTTTAAACATCTGATTTCTTTTCATTATGAAGCAAACAACAAATAGGACAAAATAACAGAAAGTCAGTGTGCATAATTATACACCCCCTACAGTCAGTACTTAGTAGAGCTACCTTTTGTGGCAACTACAGTTGTACGTCACTTTGGATAAGTCTCTATGAGCTTGCCACATCTTGCAACTGTGATTTTTGTCCATTCCTCCAGTCAGAACTGCTCCAGCTCCTTCAAGTTAGGTGATTTCAGCTGCTGAACAGCAATCTTCAAGTCTGACCACAGATTCTCAAGTGGATTAAGGTCTGAGCTTTGACTGGGCAATTCTAATACATTTACATGTTTCCCCTTAAACCACTTAAGTGTTGCATTAGCATTATGCTTTGGGTCATTGTGGATGGTGGTCTTAAGGTGATGAAATGTGTTGGTTTTGCGCCAGACACATTGTTTTCCTTAGTGGAAAATTTTTATTTGGTCTCATCTGACCAGAGCACCTTCCTTCATGCATTTGGGGAGTCTCCTGCATGCCTTTGGCAAACTCAAGAGGAGCCTTCCTATTTTTGTCTGTCTGTAAAGGCTTTTCTTTTTTTTTGGCCATTCTTCCATAAAGCCCAGCTCTGTAAAATGTATGGTTTATTGTGGTCATATGGACAGATACTCCAGTCTCTGTTTGGGAACTCTGCAGCTCCTTGAGGGTTACCAATGGTCTCTTTGTTGCCTTTCTGATTAATGCCCTCCTTGCCCAGTCTGAGAGTTTTGGTGAGTGGCCCTCTCTTGTCAGGTTTGTTATGGTATGATTTTCTTTCCATTTGATGATAATGATTTGATGGTGCTCTGGGGGATCATCAGACATTTGGATATTTTTTACCCACCCTGACTTGTACTTCTCAGCAACGTTGTCCCTGACTTGTTTGGGGATCTTATTAGCCTTCATGGTGTTGTTTAATTCGTTTTGCCTTTTGATTAATGGTGTTGCAGGCTCTGGGGCCTTTCAGAAAGGGTGTGTATATACTCACAGATCATATATATATATATATATATATATATATATATATATATATATATATATATATATATATATATATATATATTCACTTCACCAACTTAGACTATTTTGTGCAGATGCGTCACATACAATTTAGATTAAAAAAAAACATTTAAATATAGGTTATAATGTAACAAAATAGTTAAAAAGTCAAGGGAGGTGAATTTCTTTCTAGTAGTTACATTTCTCGGCAGTTTCACACTAGGCTACAGTGTAGGGCATGGGACTGCATGGTACTTATGCCATAAGCACAGTGTAGATGCATAAATCAGCCTTGATGGTCACCAGGCTGACAACCTCTGCAAGTGCCCCAGGCTAAGTCCCTAATGACCTTACATCTTAGCGATGCACTGACCAGGAGTGTTGCAGTTTCAGAGATTCTCCAATCCAATTGTCTATCCATATTGGCCCTTTGTTAAAGTCTTGCAGGTCTTCACATCTCCTACATCCAATGTGTCAGCTATGATTACTGACTGTTTTCTTACCAACTAATGTACATATAATGTATTAAAGTCAAAATTACAATGTCAACCTGTAATTTGTGTTCACAAATGTTTTCTGACATTTATGAATACTTCACAATGAATGGATCAACAGATAATGGTCCCAAGTTACGTGGAATGACATTGTGTGAAGCGAGAATTAAGGTTATAATACTTAAAATAACACATTTTCTTTTATTTCCGCAGAAATCTGCAAATGGCAAATGGTGAAACAGATACAGTTATGCCATTAAATATTGATCAAATGCTGTTCTTTCCTCAGCTGTAATCCCAATGGCACAGTCTCTCTCTCTCTCACACTGTTTCTTGCTCATTTTCTCACTGAGGGATTAAAGTGACTCACACCTATCACTTACCCAGCATGCATCAGCAGGCCAGCCTACAAGATGTATTAAAGTGGAACTGGCTGCTCTCCTATACAAATTCTCTCTCTTTTCTCATTTTCCTTCACTCTCTTTCTCTCCATCCTTCCCCTTCACAGTTCTATCTGTCATTCATCACTCCCCCTACAAATTTTCCTATATTACACATTCACTCTCATACTGGACTGTCACAGAGTCAGTATCTTCTCTGATATTTAGAAGGTCTTCATTACCTGGACCTGGTGGATTAGAGCTCAACCCTGCAGGGTGGTAGATCTCCAGCATCAGGCTGGGCAAATGTCTTGATATTTAAAAGGTTAATATCTGCAATAATTAAACGCATAACATTTAGCACAAATGACATTGCAGAATATTCTGTAGTCTTCTGATTGTTCTTGTGATTGTATCCATCTCATTGATGGCTGCTCCCTTCCTCTTTTACCTTCTTTTCATACATAGCTGGTCAGCCAAGACATGTTTGGAGTCCACATTTTAGTTTCTTAGAACTTGAAATGCATGACTAGCAAACACTAGAAGACTGTAGTCACCCAGGCTAGTAAAAATACAGCAACCTGGATGTTGGATGATAGATGTTTTGTTGATGGATTTTGATGAAAAAGAGTAGGACTATTGAGTAATTGAGTTCTAGACTATTTACTACTGATTTAGCCTAATTAAAGAAGTTAACCTGGGACTCCAGGCATGCCTTGGCTGATGGACTAAAATGGGAAATTGTGTACAATGACTTCTGAATGAGCCGCTTGATTACAAATTAAGTTTTTCTATATTTAATCTCTATATATTTGAATATCTATTCAAAAATAAATAGGCACTGGTGGCGGGAGTATATGAATTGCAGTTGTTCAGCAGCACATGGCCATTAAGAGAGGGCACACACACACATTGTTTTTGGCAGGCAGCATTTTCCAGAGCCATAAATATAGGGCATGTGCCGCAAGCTGCCTCATAGGACTGAATCAGCATGTGATGGACGGGATGTGGTGTGTGTGTGTGTGTGTGTGTGTGTGTGTGTGTGTGTGTGTGCGCGCGCGCGCGCCTGAGCCCTCTCTTAACGATTGCGCACCGCTGAACAACTGCAATTTATGTACTCCCATCACCAGTCCTTATTTATTTATTTGCCTAATGGGCTTTCATGGCTAATTTGAGTAAATTCTATAATTTGCCCATTCCAACATGACAAGAAGCAGTAATTTGCTAAATGGAGGAACCATCACAACAGCCTTTCAGCAAATGCTTCTCAGCATCGCAGGTCACTAGCTAGCATGAGAGCCAACAGGACACTACACTAAACATCATTCCACTCCAGGGATGCTAATTTAGCATTGGTTACAGTTTGCATACCAATATCCGCCTACAAATGCAATCATCGCAAGAGAGAATGGTATGTGAAAATTAAAGACTATGAGAGCAATGATATGGTAGATTACTCATGATGCATCATACCTGGGAGCAAATAACCACTTCCACATAGAGCAATCCCTATAGTGTTTGTGGACTGCTGAGCTCCCAATGCTGCTCACAGTTTTTGGTGAGCCAACCATGTCTCTGACATGCTCATTGCAAGACCCCATTGACCCCCTGTTGAGCCACGTGTGATGGAGCATTGTCCTGATGGATATGAGCACTTCTACAGTGAGGAAAATAAGTATTTGAACACCCTGCGAATTTGCAAGTTCTCCCACTTAAAAATCATGGAGGGGTCTGAAAATTTCATCTTAGGTGCATGTCCACTGTGAGAGACATCATCTAAAAGAAAAAATCCGGAAATCACAATGTATGATTTTTTAATAATTTATTTGTGTTACTGCTGCAAATAAGTATTTGAACACCTGCCAATCAGCAAACATTCTGGCCCACAAAGACCTGTTAGTCCGCCTCTAAAAAGTCCACCTCCACTGCACTTATTATTCTCAATTAGAAGCACCTATTTTAGGTCGATAGCTGCATAAAGACACCTGCCCACCTGCCTTACCACAATCAGTAAGACTGCCAACTACTAACCAAAGAGCTGTCCAAAGACACCAGAGACAAGATTGTAAACCTTCTCAAGGCTGAAAAGGGCTACGGGGCAATTGCCAAGCAGCCTGGTGAAAAAAGATCAAATGTTGGAGCAATTATTAATAAATGGAAGAAGCTAAACATGACAATCTCCCTCTGACTGTGGCTCCATGCAAGATCTCACCTTGTGGTGCATCAGTGATCCTAAGAAAGGTGAGGAATCAGCCCAGAACTACAGAGGAGGAGCTGGTCAATGACCTGAAGAGAGCTTCCAAGGTTACTGTGGGTAATACACTAAGATGTCATGGTTTAAAGTCATGCATGGCAAGGAAGGCTCCCGTGCTTAAATCAGCACACGTCCAGGCCCATCTTAAGTTTGCCCATGACCATTTGGATGATCCAGAGGAGTCATTGGAGAAAGTGTTGTGGTCAGATGAGACCAAAATAGAACATTTTTGTCTTAATTCCATTCGCCGTGTTTGGAGGACAAAGAATGATGAGTACCATCCCAAAAATACCATCCCTACTGTGAAGCATGGGGGTGGAAGCATCATGTTTTGGGGGTGTTTTTCTGCACATGAGACAAGACAACTGCACTGCATTAAGGAGAGGATGACCAGGGCTGTGTATTGCAAGATTTTGGGGAACAACCTCCTTCCCTCAGTTAGAGCATTGAAGATGGGTCGTGGCTGGGTCTTCCAACATGACAATGACCCAAAGCACACAGCCAGGATAACCAATGATTGGCTCTGTAAGAAGCATATCAAGGTTCTGGAGTGGCTTAGCTAGTAAATAGAAAATATCTATTTATTTTATAGAAAATCTTTGGAGGGAGCTCAAACTCCGTGTTTCTCAGCGAGAACCCAGAAACCTGGCTGATCTGGAGAAGATCTGTGTGGAGGAAAGGGCCACAATCCCTGCTGCAGTCTGTGCAAACCTGGTGAAAAACTACAGGAAACATTTGACCTCTGTAAAGGCTACTGTACCAAATATTAACATTGATTTTCACATGTGTTCAAATACTTATTTGCAGCAGTAACACACAAATAAATTATTTAAAAAACCATACATTGTGATTTTTGGATTTTTTCTTTTAGATTATGTCTCTCACAGTGGACATGCACCTAAGATGAACATTTCAGACCCCTCCGTGATTTCTAAGTGGGAGAACTTGCAAATTTGCAGGGTGTTCAAATACTTATTTTCCTCACTGTACATGGTCTGCCATGGAGACTGGATGCATGTTTATGGCTTGCGATTACATGCATCCTTATAAATGCCCAGAGTTCATCCATTGGTAGCTGAGGATATTGACGAGCCAGTTGTGATACAACCAAGTCCCAGATGTTGACTCCCTTTTGTGCCACATGCAGTGGAGCATTGTACTGTTGGAAGTGACCACTTTTGCCATGAAGACTCTGGATGCATGATTGTGGATTGCCATGCCATGCATCCCCTATACCTGCCCAGTATTCATGCTTGGAGTTCTTGGTTATCCAGGTGATGCAGTCATGTCCCAAATGTGCTCAAAAATAGGCCCCGCATTGAGCCACATATGACAGAGCATTGTCCTGTTGGAAATGACCACTACATGGTTTGCTGCAGAAAAAGAGACTTTGGTTGCATGTTTGTGGATTGAGATGCCATGTACTGTATGTTGATAAAGGTTATCCATGGTAGCTACAGATATGTTGCAAGTCAGTTGTTTTGCTTCCATGCCCTAGGCATGCTCAATGCAAGACCCCATTGTCTCCCCATTGTTCCACATGTGGTGGAGCTTTCTCTTGTTGGAAGTGACCTCTTCTGCCATGGAGACTCTACTTGCATGTTTATGGATTGCCATGCTATGCATCCTTTATACATACCAAGAGTTCATCTACGGAGTTGTGGATACTTGGCGCGCCAGTCATTTTACAACCATGTCCCAGAAATGCTTGATGTGTGACCTCATTGACCCCACATTGACCCACATGTAGTGCTTCATTGTTGAAACACGGTGCCAGGGGAGGTCTGTAGGTCAGGTACCACCTCAGGCTCCAACACCTTTGTGATCTCTGACTAGGTCAATGTATTTATGAACAGGAGTGGAAAACCCAAAAACAATAGTCCATAGTGCTGTGTACGGAGATGTCTTCCTAAGACTTTTGCTCTTGGCAAATATAACGTGTGTTGAAATTTTAATATCCAGCATATTTATATTGTCTGTGTTGGTTGTTTCTGTGGTACCTGCACTTTGTTTTGAGAAGATCTCCAACATGGCAACTTTTCAGACAGTGAAAGGAACTTCTGGGCTGCCTAATTATCCATGAAATTCTTGAATTTTGTCCCTCCTGCTACTGCAACATGCTTACAGGGCTCAAAGTGCAGAGGTAGCTTTCAGTTTCAGAACGTAAGAAATACCAGTGGTCTGAAACCTAGCATTAACATCTAGTCACCATCATGATAATGTTGGTTACAAATTATTACTCACATTCACTATCCTGTCCTTAGTAATTACGGAGTAATTAGATGTAACACTGCAAACTTTACTGCTCTTTTAATGAGGCCGCATTTGCGTTTAGTTATGATCTGTGATTTGTGGATTATATTTTAATAATTCTTTCACGGATGATTTACATGAAGAAATGATTTAAGGTTGTGTCACAAAGGCCTGCCTTCATTGTCGGGAAGTGATATTAGCCTGTCAAATGAGGCCAGAATGAGCTTTGGTTCTCAACAGCGTAACAATTGTCATTATATGGTCAGAAATGGATAGTCAGAAATCAGTGATTTGCACTCAGTAACACCAAAATTAAATTCATTCTAAATTCATTGTACCAACACCACTCCATTCTTATTCAATATTAGTTGTATATACCAGTCAAACAAAAGTCTTGGTGAGTGGTCAGATTTGCTTGTTTTTTTAAGCTATTTTATTGGCATATTTTTATGGGCCTCTTTCTCTGCAATGTAAGCCAAGTTAATTACATAAGCCCGGTCAAAGCAGTGGGGGGTTTTGCATGATGTTTTTGTCTTTTTAAAAATCTCTGTCTGTGCATTATCAGTACATGAACATACATAGTCCAAAGGGATGGCACACAAACTTTACTTTCACTTTCAAAAAACATTTTTGGTTGGCGTCAAAAGATTTAGGGCTTAAGCTCAAATACACTAATGATGCCCCTGTGCACCGTAGTGACCAGTGATGCAATATTGGCTCACCTTTGCTTCCAAGTTGGGTTGCCTGATACCACAAATATCCCTCAAACTGAAGTCTCTCCATTTGATTTCTCTCACTAGGAAAACAAATTTCATAGATCACCAAGAGAAATTACCAAACTGAAACTCAATAGAGAGACTCCCAAGTGGTAAAAATGATGTATGTAGCTTTTAACTGCATTAAGGAAATATCCTTCAGTAATGTAGATGAAATTGTTAGAGAGTAATGATGTTCTATATGAAGGCCCAAGATGTGCGCTTAACTCCCATGTTAATTCACGGGTCAATTTCTGCACCATTTCAGCAATTCCAGATTAGGACCTGGTAATTAGGGGATATATATACGTTAATGTTCAGGGCATTGACTCCATTTTTTATAACCCTGCCCTCAAATCCACTTTGATATTCAATGCTGCTCACGCTATCGCTCTGCCAACAGCTGCTTAGTGATGCAGAATGCGAGAACAGGATTTTGCCCGAATTCAGAGGCGCCTAATGAACTGATGCACCAAAAGGTCAAACTTATTAACCGTGCGACTGAAGCTTTGCCTCAGCTCCCTAAAGAGCTCGAGGATCATACACCCATTACACTGTCCGATAGCTTTCAGCCTAGTACAGTGCCAGTTCATCACGCGGCATGAATTCATCTGTGTTCCCGATAGGCATCAGTTGCTCATTTTTCACCAAGCATGCCATTCTCTGCTAATAGCCTATTTGTCACCTTCTTGATTAAAAGCAAAACATGATATTGTCTCAGGTACAGTGTTTCCCAGCCAAAAGCTTCAGTAGATGCTGAGGAGGATTTATTTGTTTAAAGCAATAGGTCAAGAACAACTGCAAGGGGCAACTTAGCTTTTCTGCCCAAAAACTAGAAAAATGACCAATGAAGTGTCCACACTGTACGTCCACAGTAAGTGTAGATATTGAAGTGGGTGGAACTACAGAGGGGGAAGCTAAAAGAGAGGTTTCTGATAAATTGGACAGTGGGTGGAGCTATAAGAGAGGACTTTCTGATAAAGTGGACAGTGGGTGGAGCTATAAGAGAGGACTTTCTGATAAAGTGGACAATGGGTGGAGCTAAAATTTGTTTTTTTTTTTCAAAATGGACAGTGCATGAAGCTACAAGAGTGGTGTTTCTGATTTTCTGATTACTGCTGGTTTCTTTCCTAGGATAAGATGTTAACGAGTGAGCATACTGATTCCTGTCAGCCACTATGTTGTAAAATTAGCTCGGTGTCACTCTTAGTATAGTTGCAAGCATGACGCAAGTGTTGTAGTGTTAAGCTCAGTGATAAATCGAGTGTTAGCGTAAGAAGTAAGAGAGAGTGAGACAAAGAGAGAGAGAGGGAAAAATAGAGCTGTTACAGAAAATAGGCAGGCATAGTCAATGTAAGCTAGTCAATCAGTGTCAAAGGAAATCGCCGCGATAACCTAACATTCATCTCTCTCTCTTTTCCTGACCGTCTGTCATTGGGCAGTGATGGGTAATTGAATCTGTTGAGCTGACTGAGTGCTTTCAGGTGGCTGTTGATTATTTACTCACTCACTTTCCTTTCTTCTTCCCCTTCGCAGGGCTACGCGCATTTCTAGCCATCCACTATCCTAGCGACAACACTCTGGAACATGTAGGCTATAATTTGACGCCAGTTTTAGTCAACAAAGTACAGACAGAGGCATCTAGATGTTTCTTTGGCTAAATGCATTAAGTGGAAATGGAGATCTCAGATTTTGTTAATCAACCACCTCATGATATCATGCTAACATGTTAGCGCTAGTGTCAGTGTAATCCCTAATGGGATTGGATTAGTTCATCAATCTGTTTTGAACATTTTACACATCTAGTCTGAACTCCTGTATCTGGATGGCATTGAAATTACTACAGGAGTGGGTTCCTGGGGATTGAATTTCTTTTACACAGACGTGTGGACTCGTGTCACATGACTTGGACTCGAGTCCAACTCGAGTCACCAAACTGATGACTTGTGACTTGACTTGACAACATCACTAAAGACTTGCGACTTAGTCTCTACCTTTACTGACTTGGACTTGGAATTGGACTTGAGATTTGAGACTTGAAAAGACTTGACAACCCTATTTGAATATAATAAAAAAGTAAAACTGAATCACATAACTGGATCATTTTGTGTTAAATGGTGCTCTAACGCTTGTCATGACCCAATCTGTTCACTCTGCCAGATTTGTACCGTGCATGCGGATAAGCACGTCATTTCCAGATAAAGTTTTATGAATTGTACTGAATCAGAGTTGTTTTTGGTGAAGGATGAAAACTTTTGCAATTTATCGTTTTATTACATTTATGTTTGATTGTTTGTTTAAAAAAATAATTTACGTTTTAGCACTTCGCACTAAAGGGTGAATTTACATAGATGGTGGGGAGCAGACGTGTTAAAGAACAGCAGGGTTGCCAGGTCCCCAAAAATCTCCATCCCGATGTCTGACATAAAGCGCCCTATACAACCTGACACCAGCCTAAAATCTAGAGAGTCCAATCACAGATATTATTGTTAGCATTATTATTAGTATTAGTAGTAGTAAATATAATATAAGAAGAACATAACTCCATATTTGCTTTTCTTTTGACCTTTTTCTTTTTTTTATTTGCTTTTTATATTTGCTTTTCCAAATGTATCTGCTTTTACAAACTTTGGATGTCTGCATCACATGATAATATGATCACTTCATGTGTACCTGTTGCTGTGATTATAATCTCTTCTTTACTGAGTCTTGACTTTATTATGGATGTAAGTTTATTTTTCCTCCACACATTGTTCTCCCATGTAGAGTATCTTGCATCCAGATCAAGTAGATTATCCTGGTTTGTGATTTGTGATTGTTTTGTTGGTTCCCTGAGTTAAAAGACTAGTACAGACTCAAAATCTTTATTTTCCAATGGGAGATGGTGTCTACCTGGAAAATCACTGAGATTTGCATTTAGACTAAACTAAAATAATCAGATGAGCTCTGAGTTAGTATACAAGAGACAATAACACCCCCATGTATATTTAGTCACATCTGAATATGGCTTACGTCTGCTGTTTTCATTCCTACAGTCGTACAATGTGGACATGAAATGCAATATTTTTTTATTAAAATGACAAAAAAAAGCAACATTCCCTATTGTTTTGCACAAAACATTTAGCATTAACAGTTTTTTTTGTATATCTCCAATTGTCCACTCATATGTACTCGATCCACCAAGACCAAATTTTGCTTAATGGGTTTAGAGCTGGAACTGCAAGGCTATTGTTGCTAACAAACACTAGAGCTCAGTAGTCACATAAATAGCCTAGGCATTTCTGTGTGTGTGTGTGTGTGTATATATTAGACCTGGGCGGTAAACCAAAAATTTACCGATACCGAAATTTATGACAATAACCGACGTCATTTTGCCCATGTCGGTATTTTCGGTTTCTTAAATAATGGAAAGAAAAGTCGTTTTGTCTTTTTTGTCAGCTACGTTCCTGTTCCTTTAAGACGCTGCTCTCCGTGCTGTGTGTAGGGCAGCCTGTAGTCACGTGACTACAGGCTGCGGGCCCTATGGAGAATGGTCTGACTGCAGAGCTGCAGAGCCACGGATTTATGCCAGCAGTTTCACGCCAGCAGTTTTAAACCAGTGCCAGCGCATACGCGGTAAACACATGTAAACTGCAAATGTTAAAGGAGGTTTGCGACGGTTATATGTTTTGCAATACATACAAACCAGATTCCAAAAAAGTTGGGACACTAAACAAATTGTGAATAAAAACTGAATGCAATGATGTGGAGATGGCAAATGTCAATATTTTATTCGTAATGGAACATAGATGACAGGTCAAAAATTTAATCTGAGTAAATGTAACATTTTAAAAGAGAAATATGTTGATTCAAAATTTCACAGTGTGAAAGTGCACAAAAAAGTTGGGACAAGTAGCAATAAGTGGCTGGAAAAAGGAAATTGAGCATATAACGAACAGCTGGAAGACCAATTAACACTAATTAGGTCAATTGACAACATGATTGGCTATAAAAAGAGCTTCTCATAGTGTCAGTGTCTCTCTGAAGCCAAGATGGTAAGAGGATCACCAATTCCACCATTGTTGCGCAGAAAGATAGTGCAGCAATACCAGAATGATGTTACCCAGCGTAAAATAGCAAATACTTTTAAGTTATCACCATCAACCGTGCATAACATCATCAAAAGATTCAGAGAATCTGGAACAATCGCTGTGCGTAAGGGTCAAGGCCATAAAACTCTACTGTATGCTCGTGATCTCCGGGCCATTAAACGTCACTGCACCTCAAACAGGAATACAACTGTCAAGGAAATAACAGAATGGGTTCAGGAATACTTCCAGAAAGCATTGTCAGTGAACACAATCCACCGTGCCATCCGCCGTTGCCAGCTG
>BRDA01025018.1:6853-55396 GCA_036984385.1 Crenuchus spilurus
GTATCACAGGTAATATATATATATATATATACACACATACATACATACATTTTCACACCAGTTAAATGGACACTATGCCACTATAAAGGGTTAACTCAAGTCACATTATGATTATAATTTATCTAATGGCAGTACCCTTAGAAGGTGATATGTACAACTTAACTCCTGTTAAAAGTAAAACTAAGCATTTGAACCTACAGTCGTGAGAAGAAACATCTGAGGAGGTCTGAGAAAGGCCCCACGTTTAGCTTTTGACCCAAAATATGTACATAAAGAGCCCATTTCTGCCCACACCCCCAGTGTCTACATGATTTAATTCACATAATAATGTATCATTAATTTGGTACCAAGACGTGCCTTGTGCCACGAGGAGAAGCGCAGCACTGATCTGGTTTGAAGCGAGGGCAAGTCATGGCCAGGTCTTTCCCATGGCTCCTTCCATGATCAAGAAAGAGTGGGGGACATTCTCCATAAAAGTTCAGATACAAAAGACAAACTGTCTTTCACATGCCCCCCGAGACCAGAGAACATCATCTCTTGAATATTTCACAGCTGTATCAATGTCAGAGAACATTTCTCACTGACTCCCCACTGCTTAGTGTTAATGAATATTAAGAGGAACATTTTCCTGTGGGTGAAAGGTCCTTTTATTTATTCTCTTTATTGTTTGAAAGCTGTTCCTGATACCATATTTCACAGATCTAGTTATTTGACATTTGAGATGTTATATTTGCTTATTATTATTATTAATTTAAATGCAGAACATGGATATAATTGTTACATTTTGAACATTAGTATGAAAATTAGATATTGTTACATCACGTGATATATTTATTAAAGACATACACTTGAGGGATAAAAGTATTGGGACACCTGCTCCTTCATTATTTCTTCTAAAATGAACTGTATTTACCCCCATGTAACTTTCTATACTGTCCAAAGAAAGTGTTCTACATCATTATGGAGCATTGCTGTGAGGATTTTATTGCATTCAGCAACTAAAGCATCAGGATGTTGGATGATCACCACCACCTCATCCCCAACTCATCCTAAAAGTATTGGATGGAGCAAAGAAAACAGTTCCACTTCTCCACAGCTCAGTGCTGGGGGGCTTTATACCACTCTAGTCCATGCCTGGCATTGGACATTGTGCCAGTATGTTAATGTGTAGTTCTATTCTATTGGCAGTACTTCTCTACAGTAGAGATGGCATAGTTACATTGAAAAGTAATCTGATTATTGATTACTCCTTTAAAAAGTAACTAAGTTAAATTACAAGTTACTTTATTAGTTACATTTAGCAGCTGCAGACAACACACCCCACCACCTCTACATAAAAATGACAACCAGTTTTGCCAATACTCACTTTATTGTAAATGCATTTTAACAGCAACAATGTATCTCCTGAGCTTTAAAGTTGAACTTAAAAACTATTTCCTGAAAAAAAAAACGTTTTATACATAAGAAATATTGTTTCTCTTGAATAAACTTAAATATATTTTATATAAAAAATAAAATATAGTCTTTCTTGACTTCACTTAAATAAATACTTGTTTTTATAAACCTTTCTTGACCTGACATATTTAACTGTTAACACTGTATTGGCAAAACTGAACATTGAATTGGTTGTTCACAGCATTAGAGCAGCAAGGAGTGGTTTTACAAAACAAAACACAGTGTATATGGTAGTGAGCATGGTAGTGAGTTATAATCATCAAAATTAAAATAAACAAACATTTTAAGTGTATCAGTCTGTGTAATGAATGAATATAATATACAAGTTTCACTTTTTGAATGGAATTACTGAAATAAATAAACTTTAATAAATAATGATATTAAAATTTTATGACCAGCACCTGTACATCCTACCCTACCAGCTTCAAGTCCAGCTTCTGTTGTGAATGGGCCAATTACTAAAAATTATTAAACCTTTTATCTTTGTGTATTTACCAGTAATTAATTTTTTTGATTATTGGTTTAAGATATTGGGATTGCATGAGACAGTTTACAGTTTTTGTAATATTATTATTTAAAGTAGATAAACTGATGTTTCTTATGTGTTAGTTCATAGTGTAGTACTGCAGTGTCAGTATAAAGGGTTACTGTCTCTTTAAGAAAAAAACTGTTTTGCGGGATAAGCTGTGTATTTGAACAGTAGGAGAAAAGTTTGCACATTGCCAAAGGCCGTGGAAGTTCACAGTTTTCTTACCGTTTTCGTTTGATAACTACTGTGGAAACGTGGAAATAAAGTTAGTTTTTCATTTAATACTTCATGTGAAGTGGAAAATTGATAATTATCAAATTGAACGACGTGGCATGAGTAAAGCATCGCTTCACCTTTGCTAAAGGGTTAGCCTCTACATGTTGTTTGGGTGCTGAGAGACCTGCTTTACCGTGCCGTGCTGCGAAGTTTCTTCAGATTTGACGTAGTGTTTTTGAAGCGAGACAGCACTTTGTCGCCAGCACAGAGTGTACAGCGAATCCTTATATTGTCATTTTTAGCTGACACAAACTCAAAATAGTTTCTGTACTTCCAGCTAGAAAACACGCATCTCTCTCCTCCCTCCATTGTTTACGTTTGCGTCACTATCCCGAGACGCATGAAGAAAGTAAAAATATATATTTTTACTAAGGAAAATGACAAAAAAATAGTAACGCACAGTGACTTGGGTAAGTAATTTTAATCTGATTACCAGATTGGAAATAACACTGACATCACTGCTCTACAGGAGCTACTCAAGCTGTGTGTGTGCATTCATACATCTGTGTCAACTGTGTCAACTTAAAGTAGCTGAATGCATTCTTTAGAAGGGGTGTCCACAAACATTTGGACATATAGTGTGTTATGGATATTAAAGAATTAATGCAAACAATACTAGTTGAGGGCTTAGGAGATTTAAATGAACGTATTATGCAAAAATCACTTTTTCAATGTTTTTACTTATATTTGTGTACCTGGAGCCTACCAACCCAGAAATTTTGAAAAGCTGTTTGTTGTGGGCTGCCAGTGTCTGAAAATGAAATTTTTATGACTGATTCAGGTAGGGCTCTTCTTATTGTGCAATAAGGGGATGTTTAGCCACGCCCCCCAATAGTGTAGTACCACCCACAAGTTTGAACTGAGGTCCAAAATGGTGTAATATGTCTCCTTCAAATCCTTTATGAGAAATAGCATGAGACAACAAGGAGATGTGAGATATTCTTCACACTCACACGTCTAATTTAACCCTTTAACGTCCTGCTCAACCATATGGTAGAGCACATTTAAGTAAATATGTCTTACTGAAGAAGGTGTTGAACTTAACACAATGTGATTGTGCCAACTCTACCAATCGGTAGAGGTATGTTAGACAAAAAAAACATCCACTAGAGGTCAGAAATGCAACATTTTCTTGTCTGAATGTAAACCAGCAGCTTCATAGCTGTTCTGATATTCTGATTTTACTATAAAGTGTTTAAGGTGAACAAAAAACTATAGGGAAAATAACTACCACCCCACCTAACCCCAAAAAAGATTAATTTATATTCTTCTTTCCTGGTGAGGTTAAAAAAGGTTCTTAAGGAACCAATATTGGCATTTCCCTGGCATTGCTCATAGAGCCCTTTGTGAAACCTTTTTTTTAAAGTGTATCATCTAAAGATGTTCTGGGCTAACGTAATCATCAGTATCTAATTATTGTTTTATTCAGTTAAATGTGTTTTGCATATCAAACTCTTTTTTTTTGTGTTCTTCAGGCAAAATGAATTCACACTTTTTCTTTGATCCAAACCTGGGCAGCTACTTAAGGAAAAAAGTGAAACCCACTCCTCTTGAAATGCTATAATAATTGCTAGGCCTTAGGAGCTTATGGAATTTAATTTCTTGACACAAATATCGGCAACAGAAAAGGAAATTAAAGTTATCATTACTGTCAGGGCATTATCGCTGCCTCACTTAACCTGCCATTCAGAGAAATGAATTATTTATATTCTCACTCTTTTATTTGGAGAAGGGAGGGGTGCTATCTCCACTATATTCTCCACACTGATAATTGAATTATTGTTCAGATGAGAATGGAAGACCTGTTTGAAACGTTACATTTATAAAGATCCTCGAAGAGTCATTCTTTGGCTTATTTAGGGTTGCATTTGTGAGAAAATGTGCGAGAAAATCCGCTTACGTTCATAAACAAATGAACAAATAAAGGCTTTTGAAAAACCACTGAGGCACGAAGACGGTATGTCTATCTGAGCACAGCGTAACACTTAAGATCAACGTAACTGTGGTGAAATTAGATACAGAAAGACTGAACAAAACAAGAATATCAACCAGTACAGAGGTAAAGTATCTGCTTAATACTAAACCCAGTCTCCTTCTAGCTATGCCTGTGTTACAAACTATACACAACAACTTTGGATTGTTCTTGAGTGCCCGTTTGAGTACCTAAAGTGTCCAAATGTTTGCAGACACCCCTTTTACCATCTACATTCAGCTACTTTAAGTTGACATACCATCTGTCAAAGACATCTTGTCTAGTCCCTGTAGAGAAGTACTGGCATCTAATGGCATGAGGGCAAGAGATGTATAAAGCCTCCAGCATTGAGCTGTGGATTAGATTAAATTTAAATTTCTTAAATACACAAAATGTATTTGGTAATACTTTCTATGAAGCCTGCATTTATAAGTCATTATAAATGTGTTTATAACTTATAATGACTAATAATCACTTTACTTGAAGCACTCTGTGATGACATTTTGAATGTTCATCATGCTTTATAATTGTAATAAAGGCATTTATAACAGTCCAGATCATTATTTGCTTACAATGCATTATAATGAATAACATTAATGTTATAACATGTTTATAAGTCATCAAACCCTGAGTTATAATATAGAATGAGAGCATCATGATGCATTGTTAGTTTATAAATATGCTTACAAAGCATTATTACCAAGTTATAAAGAGTTATAAACACATTTATAATGACTTATAAATGCAGGCTTCATAGAAAGTGTTACCATGAATTTTTTGCCAATGTGATATGCACAAAGTGGAATTTGACCTCCCTATTTAACCCATCAGTGAAACACACACTAGTGAACACACTAGGCTATGAGAACATGTGAGAACTTTCCCTGGACAGTTATTCCAACAAAAGCAGGATAAACTCTTGGTTTTAGAAGAAACAATGAATGGACATGTGTGCTAACACTGTTGCCCAGAGTGTATGTCTTAAAATGGGCATCACATTGGATATTAGTTATTTTTGCTGTGTAGTAATTGAACAGATCATGTGTTGTAAGCATTTGTCCATTGAATCAATGAGTTTTTTCACTTATATAAGTACTGAAACTAAAGTCAAACTTCATGAAGATGGTAACCAGCTCAAATGCTGCAGATGTGACTAGCATTGCTTGACAAATGTTGGACAGTTTATAAGAAATAACCAATAATAAAGTAAAATGTACTCAATCATTGTGGTTTGGAACGATGAGCGTTTGGTTTTTTGACGGCTTTTCATCATTACATTTCTGCGTTTCAGTTAAGCAATGTGTGGTAACAGCATTCAGAGTGTCATCAGACATCTGGAGATTTCCTGCGCCCATGTGGATGAACGGACTCATGTCCGTTCTGCTTTAGCATCTTCAGACACATGTGACACTTACAGTATGGTGTCCAAGAACCTTCAAGAACATATTGGCCAACTCATTTCTGATTCTGTTCAGATTTCTATTTGTGATGCATCTTCAAAAAGTATGATAGCTCTTGCAATTAGAATTACAATCATATATCTTATGTGCCCAGTTCTGGGCATAGCTAGGATAGTGTTTAGAGTTTAGACTCACTGTGATTCTGATCAGCAGTAAAAGGAAGATAATGGATGGATGGATGGACAAATGTAGCCCTATGTTATCCTGGGGGGAGATTCATGAAAGCTTTCTTAATAACGTTCATAAGACAAATAATAAAAAGTTTAGAAAATCTCTTAAAGTTCTCAAATATTCTCTTAATAAAAAGTTATCTTGAATAATTTCTTAAGAAAAGCTTCATTGTTTTCTTATGTATGCAGTTTAAAGAATGTTTCTCAGACTTGTACATTATAACTCTTCTTTAAGAATCAGATCCTATAAAATCCTTAACCCCCTGAAGTCTTAAAAATTACACCCATCTAAATTATTTTCAGATGTGCTGATATATTGTGAAAACACACTATAAACATTTCTAGCCAAGATTTTAGCTCAGAACTGAATAAACAGAGGTGTTGGCTACACACTGGTCATTACACCTTTTAGAAATTGTATGTGGTTTTATTTCTAAAGCTTAACAAATGTAAGGTGACGCTGTGTTTTACTCATTCAATGGTTCCTAGACTGAATATTTATGAGATGTGTGTAACTCTGAAATAACAGTCATTCTCCAGAATCATATACATTGCTTTTAAGACACTTTCATAAATCCCCTGAAGTCTCTAGGTTACGTTTACGAGGCACTTTATTTTAGAACATAATATCACATCTGAAACATACACCAGTTATGGTGCCAGTAAGCATAATCCTCTCCCAGAATCACAAAAAAGAGAGATAAATGCTAAAAATCAATTAGGTTCACCAGGATTGGATCATTATTTCATAGGCAATAACTTGAATGATAGCATAATAAAGAGCAATTTATTTAGAATTAGTCCAGTGCGGGTTGAGCAGTAGAAGATGGATGTGTAGAGATAGAGGGATCTAATTAGCGCCGTGTTCATTCCCAGCATCGTTCTCTGTGGCTTCCTCAGCCACTCTCTACAGCAGGACTTAACACTGCTAATCCATGTCCAGTCCTTAATGACTGCAAATCGCTGCGATCTGGTGCCGATGAAATGCTGAGAAGATTAATCCTCCGCTCGCTCACCAGAAGAGGAATAACCTTGGCAGACTGGAGGAGTGTGTATATTTTTATACTAATGCTTCAGGAAATTGATTTTCACAATCGCACCTTACAGTTGCTGCTGAACTTTTATAGGCTTTCCCACATTTTGGCTGGATTTCGCAGCATCTGGTTGCATTGTTTTGGCCTAGAAACTGTTATACAAGGAAGGAAAAATTGTTCCTTTATAGCTCTAGGCTTTGATGTTTGACTCTTGCTTTGTTGATGTTGCCTTTACTGCCTTGTTCAGAATCCCAGAGTCTGGATCATTTTTAACAAGACATTTAGCCCAGTATTAACCATTTTCTTCTAAATATTCTTATGTATGTCTATAGCAAGTACTTTTTACTTAGCATAAATATTAACAACTAATTGGGCTTTTAAATTTCAGTAAGTATGTAAATTACCATAGACTACACAGACTATATTCTGACTATATACACTAATAACAACAATAATAATAGTAATAATAATAATAATAATAATAAATATTATTATTATTATTATTAGTTATACAGCACCGTTCATGCATAAATGCAACTCAAAGTGATTTACACAGCACAAAAATTAAGTAAAATTTATCAAATAAAACTGAAAAACTGGATGAAAATCTGCATTGCATAAAATAATCAGTTGATTAAAAATAAACTAATACAATATAATTCATAAAAAATCTCAAATATATAAATAAACTATAGCAAATAAAATCTAACTATAAAATGCAACTACAGAATAAAACCTGAATACACTGCATTACAGACTATTTGGACAAAAGTATTGGGACACACTCAGGGGTAGGCAACTTCAGTCCAGCACAGTTTGGTGATGTCACTGCTCTGACAATACAATTAAACATGCTAATTGCCCACTGAGTTGAATCAGGTGTGTTTGATCAGGTAGATCACCAAACTGTGCAGGAAACCGGCACTCCAGGACTGGAGTTGCCTACCCCTGGACACACTCATTTGTTGATTCTTCCAAAAAACAAGTTTATCCTGCTTTTGTTGGAGTAACTGTCTCTACTGTCCAGTGACTGTTCAGTGGTAAAAGTGTTAAGTACTGGATTATAATCATATTATTATTATTATTATTATTATTATTATTATTATTATTATTATTACTGTTATTATTATTATTATTATTATTATTATTATTATTATTATTAATATACATAATTATACTGGATGGAGCAGAGAACATAGAGAACACATACCCCTCTAGTCCATGACTGGCATTACACAGTACATTACACAAGCGCTGTGTCTGGCCATCTCTCTGGGCACGTGTCCTCACTGGCCCCTAGTTCACTAGTGTGTGCTTTACTTCACAGATGAGACAAATTCTTGCTTGCAAACACAATGGTCATTGTGTCACTTTCACTTCACTAGTATGACAAAGAAATGAAGGTGAAGGCATAAGCAGAGATGAACACCTTTAGACAGAGAAAACTGGCATAATTAAATGACCAAATGCCCCTCTGTACTGCTGCCTTCTAAAAATGTATATCTATTTACCCTCCTTACTTAAATTAACTAATTTAAACTAAGCTGTGATGACCCCTTGGTTTGTCTACCATGTTTCTGGCCACAACTGAATGTACTATTGCTCTTGAAAATGATGCTGTAGTGGCATTTCCAGCCTTCTAGAAGATTTTACCCTCACTGTACTCAGCTATAGTCTTTTCTTGCTGTTTTTTGCCTTTTAATTATCTCCTTCCTTTGACGCTGGATAGTTCACACATGGCTGTGAGCTCATCTGACCCTCATTTGGCCGTGTAGATTCCTCAGCTGTTTGCATCATCCCACAAAGACAGAACTAATTCTACTCTTTTAGAATGCTAATATACACGCTCACTGGAGAGCATATTAAGGTGATTCATTTTTTATTACCCAGTGTCCTCATTACAGCACCAGAGAGAGCGTGGCCTGAGCGTGGAGATAATGAGGGAGTGTTATGCCACCAGGGGGAGGCAGGGGCAGCTGTTTGAGGTCCGCCTCAGCGCCAGAGAGATTGTAGGTAGCTCACATGTGTCTCAACTCACCTGGAAAACCTCCAGGAATGGCTGAATGCGTGCTGTTTTAAGGGTATGGATGCGGATGCAGGGTAAGGTTTGTGTTTAGATTTATTTTTGACAAATTTACTGTTAGTTGATGCCCCTTGCTGGTTGATAAACCTATACTGGAATAACTGTACAGCTGTTTACGCCATTTAACTTATAATTATAAGAAATTCACAGATATCACATGTAAATATCAAATTAATTGCCAAAATTCATAATTAAATACATAATAAGGGTAGCCCCCATATATGCTGTATATAGGATTTGATCTAAAGGGTCTTATTTGACTGCCAGTAACTAGGTTTCTTTTCAAATGTATGCAAATTTGACACAAAAAGGTGGATAGCAACAGTTACACTAAGTAAATAAATACATGAAGTCTAAATGAAGTAAAATTATTTGTAAAACAGACTAGTACTGCTGTGTTTAGTTGTTGGTTGACAGTGAAATGCAAAAGAAGAAGTAATAGAGATTATAGAGAGATTTAACTCAATGTTTACTTTTCAATGCCATCTCTGCAAGGCTGTTAGAACTATTCTAACTTTTCTATTTCATCCCAATATTAAAACCCTGTTTTCAATGTCTGTTGTTGTTGTTTATTTTTTAATTATTATTTTTTGACTTTGCAACTCACTGTATTGTACACATGATCCAAGTCTCATAATGTGGTTTTGAAACAAGGATCAATCAGTTCTGGCTATATGAGGTGCTGAATGTCACATGTTTAAATTGTTTGGTTTCCCCCAATAAAAAGTGATATATTAGGCTAATGCACTTTGAGCCAGTCAGGCAACCAGTAGCTCTCAACTTTGCATGAAATCATTGCCTATTCAGTAGTACAAATATATATATATATATATATATATATATATATATATATATATATATATATATATGTGTGTGTGTGTGTGTGTGTGTGTGTGGGGGGGGGTTCCCTCATTAGCTCTGAGCCACAAATGCACTGCCGCCATTTTTTGTTGCACTGCAGTCATAAATGAACTGATGTAACAAGTTCAAACCTGCACAGCAATTATTATGCAGACAGTGAATGAGTACAGAAAGTGTTGTTAAGACATTGCAGCCAACAGATGCAGAACATTTTAATGCACACTTATTTTTTGAAAGCAGGTTTTGTTAACGTTAATGCTTTATAATTGTAGTCACTGACTGGAAAACTGGCATTGTTTATGCAGATAGGTGGCACTTAATAACTGCATAACTGAAGAGTTGAAGGCACAGATGTTTAATTGTATAATTTTTATCATAAACCATATCACCAGAGACTAATATGGATGTGAGGCACTGTACTATTCACATCCACATACAGACTTACACATTTGATGATTTATTGCTTTTTTTTAAGTATTATGACCAAGGGTGTAACTTTGGGTCCAATATTTGGGGGGGGGGTTGAGCTGTCTGCCTATTTATTTATTTATTAAATAATTTATGTATTTAACTTTCTTTGTATTTACTCTGCACATTAAACAATTAAGAAATGTTTCAAATTTTTCAAATTTAACAAATATTTTACACTTTTAGAATCTATTATATGACACACCTACATTTCTCAATTTTCCAAGTGTATGTATTTACCTTAAACCATATGTGTATTAATTAAACATTAAACTCTTTACTACTAAACACGTTCTGTATGTATTTTATGTATTCTGTATGTCATTTTTAAAAGTAGCCCACAAAACCGCATCCCGCCACGCTTGAATTTTAACCTGCGACTGGATTTTCAAACAAGCCCAATTTGGCGTGAAAACTACGAACCTGGCAACCCTGGCGCTGCTGCTTAGAGCCAACGGGTTGGGTGATACCAAGTTTTTGTGGGGAAAGGGGGGTTACATTACCAAATGATTAAACATGCTAGTATTTTACCCAAAATTGATAATGAATAAAGAAAATTAACAATTTATTCATGAAAGATGTTTTTGTAAATTGAAATTATGTGACTTTATTGGGGGGGTTATAGTGATTGGTTCAGATTATTGGAGGGGTCATAACCCCCCTATCCCCCACAAATTACGCGCATGATTATGACACAAAGATGCAAAATAATGTCCATAACAAATAAGAGCTCTTCAACTTCTCACCCATGATGGTGAGTAAGAGCTATATAGATGTTTATTAGGAATGGACTTTGGACACTTGCTGGTGCCTGATTGGTCAGTATGTAGGGTCAGCTGTAGTGGTTAGAGATCTTGTGACTGATGTCTGTCTAGTGGTTCGATCCCTGGGCAGGTTATGACTTGAGCAAGCCACCTAACCCCCAACTGCTGCATGGGCACCGTGGATAGGGCTGCCCACTGAGTAGGGCACATGTTCTCACAGACTACTGTGTTCACTGCATGGATGGGTTAAATGCGTAGGTCAGATTATATTGTGTGCAATCAATTTGGTGAAAATAAATTAATTAAACAAGTCTTGATTAATTGAATATAAGTTCTTAGCCAGAGACACGTATAAATATAATAAAGTGCATTTATATTCATTTTACATTGTGTATCTACAGTTTAGAGACTTTTTCCACACTTTGACCAGCATAGTTAAACATCTCCCATATCCTCTTCTTTTAACAGCATCTCTCAGCTTATTTCAATGAGCTGTCAATGTGAAATATTACAAAACAATGTTTTATCTAAAGGTTAAACCTTATATTGGTTACTATGCATTTGTCAGTTGTGTCTCACGCTGTAATCTCCTTAATCTCCATCTCAATCACTGTGACTTCTACAAAGTCACTATCTGCCTCTGCCTCTCTCTCTCTCTCTCTCTCTCTCTCTCTATCTCTTTCCGACCTTAAGCTACAGGCCGTACAGACTCGTGTGGGGCTTTGGCTGCCAAGCTCCCCCTCAGGATGCTCTCATTCTCTGCCATCTCACAGTCTGATCACAGCGGATTACTCACTAACTAACCCTCCTTTAATTAACTCTTGATTAGGTATTAATATCAGGCTCTGGTCCTGGGCTTGCAGTTGTTGCTTTTAATAAGTGGATTAGCCCTAGTGTCTCACTGTTTTTTCTTCAGCTAAAATCTCTCTCCCTTGAGTCTCTGGCATGAGGCCAGCCAAAATGTTCTCATAACAAGTTTCTTCTTGTGGTCACATGCGTTGCGTTTGAGGGACGTTAAAGTGACAAACCGTCCATTTTACAGCTTAATGGACAACCAGGCCTCATGCAAAAAGGCCACAATTATCGGTAATGTTCTAAGTCATATTTGAGTTTTAATTCAATATCGCACTGGTCATTTAATTGAGTACACATGCTTGTAGCTGCAATTACAGATTGTTGTCCATGTGTTTCTCTGTATATAAACTCATATGAGAATATTATGACCACCCCTGGTTGGGAACAAACTTGCCTGGGATGTCACAGATGCAATATGACAGGGTTTACTGCATGTTTAAATACGTGAGCACACCAGTCAGTTGTAGCAGAGTGTAAAATATCAACATTGGCAAAGAATGTGATTTGATTGCTGTTAAAAGGGCATGGTAATAGGGCACCAGGTGAAGCATGGTGGAGGCAGCATCTCAGAAACCATTAACATTGCAGGATGTTCTAGAGCTGCTGCAGTGACGCTGTACTGAAAGTGGACTTTGAGTACATTGGGCCTCCCAACATCATAACAGTGGTGCCCCACAGGCCCTTGATGCCAAAGGGAAATGACAAATGGCACAGAGCAATCAATGTGCCACAGCTGGAATGGGCACGAGAGGCTCTGGATACCTTCCATCATCAATACAACCCATGCCACAACGTATCGCAAATGTCATTCTTGCCAAGGTTGGTTATTCCCACTATTCAGTAGCTGATCATAATATTCTGCTATGACTGTGAACATCCTTTGGATCCTTTCACGCCTGATGTGGTGGTGCTGTGTTAGTGTGTCTTGTGCCTGCCAATGGAGGACTAGAGGACCAACACAAACTGTGTTGAACTACTGTCTCTGACTTTATGTCTACAAGGTGGACCAACAATGTAGGTGTCTAACAGAGTGGACAGTGAGTGGACACTGTGCCTGATTCATTTATACCACTGCAACACACACTAACACACTACCACCACATTAATGTCATGGTCACCCATAGTCAAGGCATCTGTCAGTTGAGTGCTTCCAAGGAACCATTTGAGTTATTCTCCATCTGTGGTTCTACAAAGGACTCTTTTGGCAGCTTTATTTTTAAGTGTTGATGTTTCCCAAAGACTGAAGGAAAGTCATCCATTTCTTATGAGACTTCTTCACTCAGAACTGACCTGTGATGCTTGTAAATGACAAGTTGATAGATAATAGAGGCTTGTTTGTACTCTCATAGGAATAATCACAGAGGACGGTGCTGTCCCTTTAAGACCATTGTTGCTCCACCACCAGCACTACCTGTCCTCTTGGTGTCAGAGGCTTCTCTTGTTCTGCCTGCATGTCATAACTGGAGTTTGTCATTTGCACATTGCACTCTTTAATTACAGCCTTTTAAAGCCTCTCTCCAGGACCCAGAGGCCTGTGAAAAGTTGTGAGGCTCCATCGCAGAAGGCTGACAGCCACTGCCGCTAAATGGGTGTAAAAAGCGGCTGAAAATTCGACTCGGCCGGCAAATTAGACGTCTTGGCGCTGGCCGCAGATGGGTGCCGTTAACCTCCCAGGACACAGTGTCACGACATTCCTGTGCATCGTCTACGGCTGTGTGTCGCTCCGGCACACCTCACGCTGTCAGCAGCCTTCATTTAAGGGAACATAATTAGGGAGCTCTCTCTGTGAAGAGCAGGTTAAGGAGTCACTCCACACTCTCAAACATTTCCATAATTCCGGGGGCCGAAGAGCCTGACGTTTGCCAAGCTCCAGATGTAATTGATAGAAGCAAGTGCAAGAACTATTTTTTTTCACCTTCCCTCTATCTCTCTCTTTCTTTTTCTGCCTTTTTATTCCTCTGTTTGCTTCATATAGTTTTGGAGTTTGAGCAGGTTAACGCCTTAGGTTGTCAGATTAATTACAGCATGTTTAGATCTCTGCAGATTAAGTCACGTATAGATTGAGTATTTAAATATTATCTCTCTATCTCTCTCTGTCTCTGTGTATACATACTGCATATACACAGCAGAGGTGTCAAACTCCAGTCCTGGAGGGTCAGATTCCTGCACAGTTTTTTGATCTTCCTGATCAAACACACCTGATTCAACTCAGCAGGTAATGAACATGTTTAATTGTAATGTCAGAGCAGAGAAATCACCAAAATGTGCTGGACACCAACCTTACAGGACTGGAGCTGGACATATGCTATTGATATAGAGCTTAAACAGATATCTGTCAAATTGATAAATTTACAGCAGAAAGAAAATTGTGGAAGTCAGTGGAACAAGAACACCAAGTCCAGTCATCATTAAATTTACAAACATTGTAAAGAGCAACAGGCATTTTCAAATTCAATCAAAAATTGAATATATATTATATATATATATATATATATATATATATATATATATATATATATATATATATATATATATATATACAATATACACATTGATAAATGGTGGGCAAAACTCTCATGACCTCTATGTGGTGTCCACTGGAAATAACGACCCTTGGAAAATTGGCTAACAGTGAAGGTTTCTAACAATTGATAGTATAATGCATCGGTTGGAGTATATTTTGGTTGTATCAATGGCTATGTCTAGTCAAATAATGGATCTGAATACTGCTAGGACCAGTCATCCACGTTGGATAGCAACAGCAACACATGAGCACACACTGCACTCAATGGAAATGTGAATGCTTCGATGGATGCTTGGCCTAATGCGATTCGACCACGCGATGAATGTTGACGTCCAAAGACCACTGGGAATTGCACTAAATGTGCCATAAATGCGGGATGAAAGACTTAGATGGTACGCATCATACACAGCAAAGAGCACTCAGCTATGCACCTTGAACCAGATGGTCAGCGACCACGTGGTAGACCAAAGAAACAATGGATAGCTTAAATTAAGAGAAGATGCAATATGTGAATGCGACCCATGATGGAGGAAAGGATGGATGGATGGATGGATGGATGATTTATTGATCCCCGAGGGGAAATTCATGAAATTGAGATGGACATGCTGACAATCAGTCATAGCACTAAGAAGAAGATAAACGTTTTTACAAAGTTCAAATACTTATGAACAGATGACCTCAAAAGTCCCTAGAATCTGTTATAGCATTGGAAGCATGTGGTGGTCGAATATACAGTATATATATATATATATATATATATATAGGGAAAAGAAACATTAACTAGGAATTTACATAAGAATTGTGCACTAAACACATGCATTGCCCCACAATCTTTTAATGATTATTGTTTCTACTGTAGATTTCATATTTCATTTGCTCTGAAAACTTTAACATGCACACTATTGATGACTCTTATGTATTCATACTGCATTCAATTAAAAAGTACTGCTCATTGCTTTATCAAGGTCCTTTTCTGGCCATTCCTAGCATGCCCTTTCTCCACACCTTGTGCATAGTTTTGTTTGCACAGATGCCAAGCATGCTACCTGAAAGCATTCGCTTTTGATTTATGTAGAAGTTTATAACATTCACAGTATAAATCTGTCACCTCTAGGACATTCCTACCCCAGCATTCATCCACCTAAGACATCTTTCGTTAAGAGCATTTTGGACCGGGGCCAGGAAAAGCCACTTGAGGATTATCTTAAGGTTTAGCAGGAATGATGTGTGAATTACTGCCGGCTTGAGTGAGGAGACATATCACACTGCAAGCTTTAATCTCCTCCGCTCACACAGCTTTCTTTCTCCTCTTGCTTCTTCTCCTTTCCTTCAGCATATTCTGACACACATGGAGTAAATATGATCTCACAGACTTAAAGCCATCAATTAGGAAAGTTCATCGTAATAACACTTATGATTTATTTCTCTGTGTCAGCAGTAAGTGGAACAGAAGGTGCTCGGGCTTGTCCAGCAGGTTTCCTCTCTGCCTTGTTCACTTTCACATAGAGACTTGGTCTTAATCACTCAGCACGAGGCCAACTACAAAGGTCAGCTTCATTGATTAACTGGATAAAGGGTGAGTTGTCATCTCTCATAAGACAGATAGACACCCCATCCTGAGAGAAAGACATCACGCTTGCCTTTAGTTACCCACATAATCTCAACTCCTATAGACTCTGCTGAGAGAATCTGAAAGCACTTTATTGTCTTCAGTTCTTGAAGGTTCAAGGCATATTTATTCATATTTTAAAATCTGCCCTTTGGAATCGAGCACTGACTCTTTGTTACATCTACAAAACTATCGTCCTTTATTAAATTCAGTACCACTTCAGACACTACGAACTTGGCTTGTAGCAGTGTTCATTTAACATTTATCACACCAAAAAGACAAAAAAAGTTGGATGACATAAATTAAGGCAGATACTAGGTGGTTACCACGAACTTGACCTTTTCACAGAGGAGCTACAGATACTTTGCCTTAATGTCCCTGAAATTTTACATTTGAGGCTAAAATATTCTCTACAGTGCCATCCAGAGTTAGTGTCATGCTTCACAGAGAAGAATGTGTAAAATGATCATTACCAGCTTGAACCTACACTGAAAATAAAGAAATATAAAATGTTTATGCAAAAAAAAAATATATATATATATATATTTGTCTGCTCACTATCAAGTATGGCTTAAATCCAGAGATTAATTTCCCAAAGTGAATTATGGCCTAAGATCAGGCCATAGCAGAGATTGTATTATTTGAGTGTACTCTTTGATATTGTTCTTCGAGTTTTATTTAATAAATTGAATGTACAATTAATGAACCCAAAGAGTTATTTGCATGATGAAAGGGTTGTTCAGACTGATGAGGAATATGTGATGGTTCTATATAGAAAGCATTCAAAAATGGTTCTATATAGTCTTGAAAAGGGTTCCTCTATTATTACAAGCTTGACATTGTAACTACAGCAGAACCCTTTTGGGGGCTATTTAGAAGCATTTTCAAAAAGACTCTTTTTAGAACCATCTACAATACTTTCCTCATCAGTTTGAATGAAAAGAAAAGAAACCATCTTTTTGATCAGTGTGCTAATTATCAGTGCTTTCAAACATGGAACTTGTCTCACCCAAGCACTATTGTAACATTGTCTATTATGTATACTGACGGTATGTATGTAAATATTACCAGCTTCTCTAGAGTTGGTTGCTATTTCTGTTGGGTGAGTCTGGCTGTTTTTGTGCTTAGTTAGGAAGTCAAGTAAGAGAACTTATTTCTTTGTCTTTGATAAATTTTCTTTTCTTTCTTTGAATCTATTTTCCAATTATCACATTTTGTCTGCATTCTTTATTTGTCAAATTACTGTCTCATTTTTAAACTACAGCTCAATGCTAGACTGGGTCATAACATAATCCAGGGCTTGTCCAGGATCTCTTCTGAATCCTAGATCCTACGTATATTCATATATTATTTCTGTATTCTTCATTTATCCATTTATTCACTCATTTATAAATATTACAACTCAACCCTAGACACTATAATGTAAAGGGGGCTCGTCCGAGATCATTTCTTCAACCCACGCAAGATTATTACAGAATCAGCAACTACACAAAAAGAATAGTATGACTAAGTCACAACAAAATGAATTAAACTACTTCCTCTTCTTCAGTATGTTTGTATATGAAGTACTAAATACATGAATAGTGCACATAATGTTAAATGCAGGTGACATGTTTTTAATACATTTCTCAGTCATTTGTGTGTTTATTTTGTATGACTTGTTTGGGTGGCACTGCATGCAATAAATGTTGTTGTTTGTAATATTAAATCACTAAGAGTAGAATATAATCAGTGCACCGTTTGCTGAAATGGAACAAATAAAAGGAGAGAAAACGAAAGTTGCAATGAGACAGCATGCAGGCAGAAAGTGAAATACTGTTGAGGTTCAGTGTGTCTGAGGGTAGATAATGAATGAGATTCTAGATGCTTCCTGTCCTCTCTCTTGGGTTTAGACTGTGTGGAAATTCATTAGGAATGCAATCACACTCTCAAGTGAATGACCATATCAGCTTACCAAATGCAAATACCAAAACATCTGTAGAGAAGGGAAAGGATTATGTGGTTGGTCTATTAACCTCCCAGAGAGATAACTGACACCTTATCTCCCCAAAATGGCAGGAAGAGCTTGACTACCATCAACTGGAGTTTGACACAGAATTTCGACAATAATTAATGGGATCAGATGAAATTTTAAATAGGCCTTCGGGTTTCTATTATGGGTCCCCAGGGTTGAGAGAGGAGTATGAAGAGTTTGCCCCTTTTTTTACATCACAGAGTGCTCTCAATACTCACTGCCTGCAGAGTTGAATGTCAGCATGATAACCAGTGCTCTGGGTAACATAGTACAAAGTAACACATTACAGTTTTGAGCTGACGTACAAGTAAATAAATAAAGTAAAGCATTGTTGTCTAAATTATTGGGAGCACATTATAGTTACTAACTACACTTTTTTACTATCTGCAAAACAAAAAATTATGCACAAGACATTTTAAATATACATTTTAACCCCCTAGAGTCTGAGGGTATTTCAGCCACTCTGATGTAGTCTGACATGCCTTGACGTTTTGAAAAATTACACCAATCTAAAATTATTTTTGTTGCACAGTGTTACACAGGCTTTTATTCAGCACAAACTCAGCAACAACAGTGCCAAAACAGTAAGAGTGCCATAAATCTATATTTCAATCAAATCTGCTCTAAACGTTGACTTTTCAGGTGTGTGTGTGTGTGTGTGTGTGCGTACTGTACTATATTAAGTATAAAATATTGATCTGTATGTAAATAAGTAACATTACAGAATTTGTAGATCTGTGAACACATCATGAGCTGGTTTCGCAGATAAGGATTAAGCGTATGTCTCCATTCAAAATACTCCAGAACTAGGCTTAATCCCTGTCCAGGAAATTGTCCCTCAAAGTTCACATCTGATTTGTCATAGATTTGTAATGAATAAGTAATACTAAAGCAACTGAAATTCCTTTTTATAGAAGAAGTAAAATAATCTGATGACAGTTTTAGAGAAGCTCTTAATAATTAATATTAATAATTAATGGATTCATTTTTTTGAGTAACTATTCCAATATTGGTCATAATCTGCATGAGGACAGAAAGTTGATGGAGCATTTTTACTTGATGCATTGCACTTGTGTGAGGTCAAGGTCATGGGCTGCATGATGTCATTGTAACCCAGAGGACATTTTAGTGGTCATAGTAATAGCCAACTGACACCAATCGATGAGGGACCCTTTGTGCTGGGCTGAGTAACTTGGGCATTAGGGTCAGATGTGGTCAGATGGACACTGGAGAAGTCTAGCTATGCTACTGATGCCTGCATTGTATTTCATTTACCTTTAAAGAGAACTGAGAATATAAGAAATGATAGAGAATTTGCATTACATTAAATATTCGTTTTTTAGACTTATTTAATTAATTAATCATTCATTCAGTTTTCATTATACAAAAATGACTTCTACAAAACTCCCATGAAAACATTCTTTTAAAATTGTCAATTTCTTTAGGATAATATATTATAATTTGTTCCTCATAGTTTTGGGTGATAAAGACCCATATATACACAAAATAACCCATCATGCAGAGGAATTATTTCATATTGAAAAGGACTGTTTAAGTAAAATGATTTTTGTTTTGTTATGCTTATATGTAGCCATTGTCTACCGGAGCCTACAACTCAAGGGTGTGTTTACACCAGCAATATTTGGACCAGTTAAAACGAACTCTGATTAATTTGCTCCCTTGGTGCGGTTAGTTTTGTCAGGTGTGAAAAAAAAAGTAATCACACTCAGGTGCAGATCAATTGAACTGTACCTAGACCTGCTAGAGGAGATGGTCATGGTCCAGTGTGATCCGACCTCGATCTGACCCGACTATGGTGTAACTCCACAAGCTTGAGCTAAACGGAGAGCTGGTTAGGCTTAAACTGTACTGTTGCTGCTGTCACACGTCACTAATCCACCACATAGACTGTGTTGTGCATCAGTTCTGAATGTCACATGGTGACCAAGAAGGGACAGTAAGTGGAAATAGTGTTTAAAAACACCAGCAGCTCTGCTGTGTCTGATCACTCAACACACACTCAACACGCCAACATCAGTGTCACTGCAGTGTTGAGAATGATACACCTGCTCTGTGGAGCTCCTGATTGATGAACAGTCTGAACAATGTATAAAACAGATGGATTACAGTCTGTAACTGTAGAACTACAAAGTGCACCTATATGGTGATTGGAGCTAAAATGGACAGTGAGTGTAGATACAATGAGGTGGTTTTAATGAAGTGGCCAGTCATAGCAAATACATTGTATTTGAGGTTATATGCATCAAGTACAGCATTGTATTTACATGCAAGAGAAGATATATTGAGCTGCAAAGCTCCTGCCTGTGGTATATAAAGATTGAATATGGGTTATTAGTGCACTCAAGCTCTGAAAGCATTGTCAAGGAGCTGTGATCAAGGGCATGCTGTGCCTCTAAATAAACAGTGACAAAATGGTGGTTGTTAACCCCTGCTAGCTAATTTGCTGCCCAATTGGTTTAAAAAGACTGCGCATGGCATGGAATAATTCCTGCAAAGAAGAAGACGAAGAAAAAAGAAAATCAGCAGCTCATTTACAAGCCTCACGCACACAGTCCAAGAGCAGTCTCAGCCTGTTTTATTGCCGTTGTCATTGTAAAAGCTAACCTTGTTATAACCACCACCGAGGACATAATCATGTGTGCATGTGCTTGTATGTGTGTGTGCATGTACACCAGCAATCAGGGAGCTTATGCATGTGGTTGTGAGGAACCTCAGGACCCAACAGAAGTTACAGTCACAAATGTTCTCCCCAGCTGACATCCAGCAAAACCACATTTGTGGTACAAAACTGGAGAAGAAATCAGAGTCATTCTAATGCCGCACTCATCAAGGGGGAAGCGCCTTTGCCCTTCAATCACAGCGTGACAGGAAAATAAAAATCAGCGTCCAAAGTCGTTTGTTTCCTCCTCAAACATGCTCGTTAGAGGAGAGGCTAAACGTCACGTCGCTCTAATTCAAGGTGAGACCCATAGGCATATTCGTAAGTGCCATTACCTTAGAGAAGAATGTCAAAACTCTCCAGCGAGAGCACGCTTTGTCTTTTTCAAGGATGACTCTGTATATGTGTAAGTATTCAGGATGACACTCTTTCAAGGAAATCTTAGACCAAACAAAGCACTTGCCCATACAGGTCTGCTCTGTCTGACTCACACACATACTTGCATACATGCACACACACACATTACTTGTGCAACCAGTATGTCACATAATCATCAGTATTCTGGTGTTGGCTCTTGAAGGCACAATGGCCTGAGAATCTAAAGCATCCTTCTCAGACTTCATACCTTGACCTCTGGCACATGAAACAACTTTACGCCATTTAACAAAAAATCTCAGTACAGTATGAAGTTCATCAACATTCTGAGAATGTTTTTGCTTGTTTATATAAGAGACTATTTCACCGTGCCAAACAAAAGTTACATCGTTTTTCCTTGAATTGATCATTTGCTTGGATGGTTTGGTGATTAGCACGTGAGCTCTTTGGTTTGAGTCCCCATCTTGGTGGAGTTTCCATGTTCTCCCTGTGTTGGCAGAGTTTCCTCCAGAGTCTTCGGTTTTCATCCACAGTCAGAAAACATGGAGGTCATGTGGATTGGTTACTCTAAATTGGGTGCACCCCTGGCCCTAGGGATCTGGTCTTGTGACCGGAAGGTCTCTGGTTTGATTCATGGGCAGGTCATGACTGAAGTGAATTTGAGCAAGGCACCTAACCTCCAACTGCTCCCTGGGCACTGTGGATTGGGCTGCCTACTGCTTCTCACAGCCTAGTGTTTTCACCATAGAGTTAGAAAAGGAGAGCGAGCACTGGTCACGTGATCGTGTGATTCCATGGAGGAATCGCAGCCATTATCAAAATGAGAGAACTGGTTCAAAACTAAAGACAAAAACTTGTTCAAGTACAGCATACCAGAGTCGTGTGCATGTGACAACTGCACAAATAAACTCAAAAAGGGGTCTGGAATATCCTTCCATATGTAAGTAAGCCTATAATATTCACTTTTTTGAGAATTAAGTCAATTTATGCAGGAAAGAAAATTCAAAACTTATCGCCAAAGTTATGTAAAAAAAAGTCACTTAGCTGCAGGTACACGGTCTTGACTTTATAGAAAGAAAATAAAACCACCAGCTGACATTTTTTACCCCATTTTTGGCATTTGTACAAAAGAACAAAGCACAGTTCTGGTTTACAATTCCATTTGTTAGACCAAAGATGTCTAGTAGTACTATTATCTGGGTGTATATTAGGCCTATGTATAGTTTTTTATAGAGTTGACAATAAATTAAAATTTATCAACTTTGTCAGCAGAACACAGAACAGTGTTGGTGTATGACTGTACGACTACGAGGCACCTTATCAAGGATTTTCATGGCCTATGCAACACCTGCTTCTAGTCTGGATCCTGCAAAATATTGTTTTAGCATGTTTTACATTAGTCTTATTCTATCAATATGATTCAGTCATGACTTACAGGCCTGTAATATTGGTAAAAAAATGCCGTAGAGTCTACATATTGACAATCACTCAATCAGTCTGCTTATTGTCCAGTCTCCATAACTTCAGCTATGCCGCTGATTTCTGGCTTTCCTCTGCTTCATCCCGGTTTTATTGTACTCATTTCATATAGCTGACATGTCTTTACACAAGTGTGTAGAATTTTAGGAAGATCTATCTTGCTTATGAAGACCTATCTTGTTTTAAAGATTACATGTTTTCCCATTTATATGCATGTGCTTTGTTGATTATTGTTCCCGTTTTGGTGGCCATTTTGGATCCCCCATGAGATCACAAAGTCAGAAAGCACAAATAATAGGGAGTGCTCGCTCTCCCTTTCTAACTCTATGGTTTTCACTAAAATAAATTGTCCTGGTGTGAGTGTTCCCAGCAATGAATTGGTGTCATGTCCTGGCTAAGGTTAGCTGTATATAAAGTCATTGTTTAGCCAAATAAATCTAACATATAACAGTTTTTAAAATGAACAATATGAACATATCAGGGCAGCTACTACTACTGTAAAACATTTCATTGTAAATTACCAGTAAAATACTGTCAGCAGAGATGCCAGCATTATACTGTAATTTTACAGTGCATCTACTGTGATTTATTTTAACAGTATTTTGTTGTATATTTAATTACAGCAAGCAACATTAGAACTGGTTTTACAGTCATTTTATGGTACAGGTAAGCATGTTACTGTTATTTTACAGGTCCTCTGTTGTAATTTAACAGTATAACAGTGTCATCATCCTCTGATTATAATGCCAGTTTTGTTTCACTGAAATCGTTTACTTGCAGCTGGAATTGTTTTGCTCCTGACACCAATGCAGCAACTCTCAGGAGAGCACTATGAGAACACGTTTTGCTCTTTCTTTACACTTTGATACAAACAGTTGTGAACAAAACAGAGCTTAAATAGTACAAAAATACACAGCTAAGTCATCTCTACAGCTATCTTCACTTCTGCGGTAACTACACAAAACACATTTAAACTTCCCAATCCCAACTGAAGTTTACTTACAGGTAAACAACACTGAAAATGAGGGACATGTGTGCTACACTGAGCATTTAAACCAATAAAACAAATTTATATGAACTATTGAGCTGCACATAAGCAGATGGCGAATGCTGCATTACTACAAAATACGGTACTGTACTGTAAAATACTTTACTGGTGTCATATGTAACCAAAAACAGTAATAATGTGAATAAAGCCTTGCTATGTACAGTATTACTTGCTTGCACAGCATTACTGTATTTTACCAAGAGCAGTATCTCACTGTTGCAATTTGACTGTATGTTTACAGTATTTTTTACATTGCTACTGTATGTAGGATAAAGAGAGCACATTATGATGACCTCATTTTTAGGTTAATAAAATGTTACTAAATGTAAAAATAAATGATCTAATTTGGAAAACATTCTATGTCACATTCATTAAACTATGTGCCAATGTGATAACAGTCACAATGTGATATTTTTGGAAATGTTACTTCAAACTGTTATGTCTGACACAGAGGTTTGCAGAGTAAAGCAAACTATTATTACATCACACATTTTCAGAATGTTCTGACAACAGTGTTTCTGTAATGTTACAGTTTCCTGGAATCTTTTAAAAAACATCCATGAACGTTCTTATAACATTCTCTGTTAGCCGGGTGTACAGTGTGTCTAGCTTTAGTCACCCCCCCACACACACACACACACACCCTGTCCACGCCCCCAGCTCTTGTCCTCCAGTCCAGACAGACTTACAAGTCATTACACACCTGTCTGGACGCCGATGAACTTGAACATTGCTCCTGGGTCACGCACTAAGGCACACTTTAGAGCAGGAACTGGCTTTACTGCACACTTCCCACATTCCTCAGCAGCTTAAGGGCCAGTAAACACACACCCAGATGCCCCAGATCACCACGTGAAGCTCACACGCACACCCTCTCGCTGTCTCTCTGCACTCTGAAAGATTAGTCCATTCTTCTACAGTTATCTGACCCGGGGAGGAGACAGAATGACAAAAGAGGTGACAGGAGAACAGAAGTCTTTAGAAATGGTTTTGTTTAATTCTTCTGGATAGCAGCTCCTTCATCTTTCATCCTCTGCAGTGAGACCTAGCCTGTTCAGTCGCCTCTCCTAAGCACAGTGTTAAAGAAAAGCAGTAATAGGAAGTCTGCAATAGTGGGTTGAGTGTTTGCGTTTACTTTGACGGACCCAGTTGTGAGATTTCAGCCCGAAATTAATTATTCCCGTATTCCATGTATTAATCCTGACATTTACACATCCAAAGCTGTCAATATGCTCAGTGTGCTTGAATAAATGGCAAGACACTTAGCCGTGCCACTCTCTTCAACAATTGAGGGCTTTAATTGGAGGAGGTTAATTTTCTCTTTAAACCCGAAAATGAAACCTGAAAATGAAACCCCGGACATAACCTGTCACTAACGTAGCCGAATAAAACGTTTCACCGGGAGTTTGACTTCCACTTCCTACTTCAGCCCTAATTAAAATCTCCCACATCTCTGCTGGTCTTGTAGTGGAGATAAAAAGCTAATTCAAATGGCAAAAGCCCATTCAATATCACCTCAATATTTCCAAAAAATGTCTACTTTTGGCAATTAAACAGATGGATCTTTATCCATTATGTTCACAATAGACCTTTAGAGACATCCTGGCTCTACTGGGGCAGACACAGCTTCAGGGTTAGGGTCTTGAGACTGCCTTGAATCCCTGAACCAACAGGATACTACTCTTGAGTAAGGCACCTAACCCCCTACTGCTCTTTGGGTGCTATGGCTAGGGCTGCTCACTGCTCCAAGCAAGCATGAATGGGTTAAAACGGAGGCATGCACTCAAACAAGTGATATTCTTCCTTCTTAATTTATGATAATTCTATTCAAAATGCCAGCAGTCATACCTGCACAACACTACACGCAAATTCACTGAAGTTAAGCAGGTCTAGGTCTGGTTAGTCCTTGGATGGGAGACCTTCAAGAAAAAGCTTGTGCGTCTGATGGAAGTGGTGTTGGTGGACAACAGGAGGCGCTATTCCCGTGTTCCTGTGCTCCAGTGCTGTGACGAGGACACTAGTGTATAAATGTCTCAGATGAGACTGAAAGGTCTTCAGGTCTTGAAGGTCCTGCTCACTCCTATTAATCTCCATCTTTATAAACTGGCTCAGTCTCTCCTGATCTCTCTGTCTAACAGTGCTAAGAGTTCTGGTGTGGACTGGCCGCAGGTGGTTGCTGACCACTGGTTGGCATGACCCTTGAATGTCAAGTCAAAGTGTCTAGAGCAGCGCTATAAAAAAAAGAAATGTAAGTATATGTGCTTATAGTTACCATCCTGTATGTGTTCTAGATAATCAATATATCTTCCTGATCTGGTTCTGAACTGAATGAAATTGGAAAACGTTTACTTGTGAGACCTTCAACAATTTGATCACAATTCGTAACATCAATTAAAACAAAACACATTGTGATCTCACACCACAATGTTGTCACTAATGATGTAGACGATTTATTTTAACACTCATCAGTTTCTCACTGTTATTCAGCTCACCTCTCTCAGTCTTCAGACAGGGTCAGCCCAGCTCAGTCACTGCAGTCATCCACCTCCATGTCATAAACTATCTTTTGCTTTCAGCCCAGTATGTGTCTGTCAGCAGCCTGCATGCTCTAGTTTCTTGTGTGATTTGTCCTGTACATACCATGAACATATCATGTTTAAATTGCCCTTATTTTCTGAGAAATGCTCCATCCTTTTATCCATTATCCCATTAAAGGTGCCCTAGATACTGTTGAACAAGGTGAGGTGGTTACGTTGAACATTACTCTTCGGTGACCTCTCATTCAGACACTTCTCTTCCATGCCACGCACCTTGTCTCTCTCCTCTCTGTTTTTCCTCAGCTCTCCTCTCCTTTCTTTTCACCACCTCCTCTCTCCAACACTTTTCTCCTATACTAACACCTATCTCCTCTCTGTTTTGCCTCAGCTCTTCTTGTTTCAGTCACTTCCTCTCTTAGGCACTTAGATCTTGCTTGCCATGAACCTCATCACTCTCCTCTTCCTCATCACTCTATCCTTTCCTCAGATCTCTTTTCATTTCAGGAGATGTTTCATTTCTTACCTGTTTTCTGGTAGCAGTGCACTATCAGCATCAAAACATAAAAACACCCCCCCCCCCACCACCAAAAAAAAAAAGCAAGAAGAAGACACAACTCTTTGTGGGCATTGAAATAAAACAGAAACCAGTATAAAGACTTTAGGTTACATGTAGGCTGTAAACCAGCCAATCAGAGCAGAGCTCATTAAAAATATTAATGAGGTCACCATAAAAGGCTAAGGAGCTTCTTTCAGCAAAAAGCAAAACAATAGGATTTTTAAATGGGTGTGCAAAAACACATCTGAATATTTTCAAAACAAAAGTTACATATGTGCCTCCTATGCAGACATCAGCCTGAACTGAATGACCTGAAAATGCAATGTAGGCCCCTTACTGTTATCATTTTAAAGGGGCCATGTTGTATTTTTTGTTATTTATAATATTTATGTGGATTTTATTCCGTAAGTACTTGACCACTTCCTTAACATTTTAATCTCTTTTTAGTTTTGTGACCTTCAGGCTTAAGAGTCAGGTGGATTGGATAATTAAACAGGCTGTTTTGTTACTGTGAATTTAAAACATCCATATGCAAATGACACCTGTTCTGATTGGCTGTCCTACTGTAATATTCAGTTTAATTTTTTGTGATATTTTTGGCTTTTTTTTTATCACATATGGGCTGCATGCAGAGTGTTAACTGTTATGATATTACATTTAACACAATAAGGGAAATGTGTTCATGATATTGATGCTTTAAATATAAAGATTTGTTGAGATAGCTCACATATCTTTGCCTTTTTAGCTGGTGAGGTATCATTTTTATGAACAAGAGAAATCTGAGTGATGTCAGCCTTTTCAAAGGCCACAAAAAAGAAAGACATATGATGACAAATGAAGCTTCAAAGAAGACAGAAAAAATTCCAGCACCAAACACTAAAGCTGTGATCTCTTCAAATCCAGAAGCTTCTTCTGCGGGAGGTCAAAGGTTATGTTAACCCTGGGAAAATGTGCTGGACTGCCACTCCCCGAGGGAGTAAACTTGACTCCTTGCTGACCGTCTCTCTGCTGAAAGCGCGGTCAGGCCGTCGTCTGCGTATCCTCCACGCTTTAACACTCTCAGTCTCCATTCATCATACACAGTCCATTTCACCAGCCCACTAATCAAAGCTGCCACCAATATACACACTATTGATTTACCATTCAGCTGAGCACAGGGACCGCCACTGAAGTCCCACATTAATCATGGATATTATACCAACATATTTTTGCTGAGGGTATTCTCTGAAATTATTCAATTAACCACAACAGTAGGTAAATACAGCTCTGGAATAGGCCACTCCTAATGTCTAGCCCTTCAGACCTAAACCCCATTGAAAACCTCAGGAATGGGATCAAGATGAAGATGGATGGTCACAAGCCAATAAGCAAAGCCGGGGTGTTTGAATTTTGGCACCCAACAGTGGGAGAGCACAAACCAATCAGGTATATTCCACCAAACAATGATTTTTAACTCATTCTAAGTTAAAACATTAGTATTGTGACCTTCAGGCTTAAGAGTCAGGTGGATTGGTGGATTGGATCTGCCTTCATAGCAAACCAGTTTTCACCCACACTCACTACTACTATAGAGTAGTATTGTCTTTACCCAAACAATAAACAATTTTAATAATAATGAGGATCTGGTGATGAAATGTTGATTAAACACATCAGTCTGTGTGTAAGTCTGACATGTATGATTACAGTGCATGAGTAATATCTGTGGCTGTAGGAGTGGATGCCGGCGCCCGTCCTGTCGCTGCATTGAGACATTAAAGTCCTCAGTTATCTTTGTGGACTCAGCACAGGACTTTGATTATTTCACCCTGAGAATTGTACAGAGGATCATAAACATAATTCAGATGTAGCCCACATCACAATCTGAAGAAAAGAACTGTATGAAGAACATTTGAAGGCTATTGTTGGCCAGTTTTGGGCAAAAATGGAAATGGAGTTCTAATATCTCACTTAGTAGGTTGTGTTTGGGCTCAGAGTTCAAGACACATCACAAGCCTTAAAACATGACTGGCTGGGCCAATTAAGAACCACAAGACATGCCATAACTGACCCAAGAGTGCCTTAATTAGACCATATTTGGTACAGAATTGATTGCTATCTGGGTGATAGATCTCCAAATCCAGCAGTGGGCATCCCTGCTCTAAATGAAAATATTTAAATTTGTATGTTGATAGAAATGTTGTCAGACATTTGTAGAATAAAACAATATGTTTAAAAATTATTATTATTATTATTATTATTATTATTATTATTATTATTATACAGAAACCTTTGATTATTGCTGAGCATGTTTTTTTTTTTATCTTAGTAATCCATTTCAAGGCTGAGAAAAGACTAATAAACCCTGTGATCTTAGCAGTAACGGTGATGGTAGAAGCACCTGGCTATTAAAAGTCTTCAGTGTTATCCATCTCCTTACTTTTAGCAATGTGGAAGTTCACTATGTAAAAGTATGCCTTTTTAAGGCAAAATAGGAGAGAAAAAGAAGCAGTATGAACAGGTCCCTTTAGCTGTGGTACGGAAGCCAGGTCCCATCCACAGCAGAGCATTTATCAGAGCCCTAAGTGGCTGTAACAAAAGCAATGCTCCCTGGGAGAGAAGCTGACAGCAGTTTTCCCTCTTATCGATCGGCACGCTTGCTCTGAGTGCTCCAGTTTATGACAAAAGAGTTCACGACACCGCAGTCAGAAAGTCAATACCGTGATAAATACTCTCCTTCTGTTGGTCCCTTGTCCAGCACTTTACCAGGCATTTGCCATGACAGTTATTACTACTGCAGTAAATCCACAGAGCAGTGGAGAACCACTGCGAGAGAGAGAGAGAGAGAGAAAGAGAGAGAGAGAGAGAGAGAGAGAGAGAGGGAGAGAAAGAGAGAGAGAGAGAAATACTCCCCACCAAATTTATGAAGCCAGGATGGTGAAGTTTACTTAATTTAAAGGCTGGTTATAAACAGTGCAGGGTCAGATGGTATGGAGACTGTGTTGGAGGTGTAGATTGTTCCTCTGGGGATGTAAGGGGACGTCCTTGTTTGGCTTCTGGTGCAAAACAACAAAAAGCAATTCAAATAAAACTCCAGGATGATTTGTATCAGATCCCAGTGAAGAACTGTTGTATGAACCTTTAACTGTTACCTGTAAGCTATGAGTCTAACATCAGCTTTTAGCCTTCAGAAACTTTGTGGATGCATTTTAGTCAAATATATGTTGATTTTTGATGATAACGATTATTATTAATATCATCATCATCATTATTAGTAGTAGTAGTACCGTCAATGTGACCCTGCCACATCCCTGGCCATGTCTCCCGCTTCATCTATGTCTGTGTCACGTGTGTGCCGTGTGCTTGTGTTTAATTTCTCCACATGTCTCACCCATGTCATTTCTCCACCCCCGGCCACATCACCTCATGTCTCAGTGCTTACTCACCTGTCTCATCTCTGATCACAGCCCTGCTTGTCCATCATAAATCTAATTATGTTACTATTTAGCTTCATTTTGTCTCTGAGTCCTTTGTCTGTTATTATACGTCATTCAGTGTTATGTATGTCACTTAACGAGTCAATGTTTTTTCACTACACCATAGTCTGTTTATTTTGATTTCTAGCTACAGTCTTCATTCACAGTTTTTGTTAAATAAAGTCTTGTTTGTGGATGCTGCCATCCTCCTCTCCTTGTCAGCCACAGTTATGTTGACAATCATTATTATTATTATTATTATTATTATTATTATTATTATTATGTTCAGCAAAACTGCACTTTAGCACATTTCTTGGCACATTAAATATTATATTTTATTATTATTTTTCCCAGCATTTTAAATTCAGAAAATAAATAAATAAAGTCTGTGTATTAATGAAGAAAAGATAAATAGATTTATTCAAATTGATGTTATTGTCAGTACAGCTGTCCAGTTTGATGTTTTAGTGAAATGTTTTGTGGTAAAGATCAGCTTTGATGAAAATCATGTTATTCTATTATTAAAAATACAGAAATACATCTCAGTAAAACGGCTTGAGTACACTCGTGTGAGTATGAACTGTTTATATGTACTGTTAATCATGTTTTTTTTGTGTGTCATGACTTGTTTAGATGTTTTATTGTCTCTGCTCTATTAACCCTCTGCAGTCTGAGGGTATTTCAAACACTCTGATGTATTCTGACATGGTTTAATTTTTTATGATTTACACACATCTAAAAAAATTTTTTCCCCAAAGTGTTACAGAGGCTTTTGTTCAGCACAAACTCAGCAACAACAGTGTCAAACAGTAAGAGTGTCATAAATCTATATTTTGATTAAATCTGCTCTAAACTTAGACTTTCCAAAAACCTATTTTCAGATGTGATGATATATTGTTAAAAAACACACTCTAAACATTTCTAGTCGAGACTTTTGAGCTCAGAACAGAATAAACAGAGGTGTTGGCTTCACACCGACTCATTCACTGGTTCCTAGATTGAATATATATGAGATGTGTGAACACTCAGGTGACAGCCCTTTTGTTTGATGGGGGGTCTTCCTATATTTCATGTCATCATTTTAATGACAGAGAATGTGATTTTGGCAAGAAAACGTCCAGCTGTCTGACTCGCCCTCACAAACATGTCTCTGCTTATTTAAGCTCCTCTCACAAATATCTAAAAATTTATTTCAATTCAAACTATATTTTTACACTTTCTGGTTTCTGGGGTTTGTTTAGTTTTGTTTGTAGGATAAAATCTGGCAGAGTTATATAATTGTTTTTGTGGAATTTTGTTAAAATGCTGTCAGTGGGAGCATCGACTCCAGAGTGTGATGTTACTCTGTGCACTGAATGTGATCTGAGCTTGAATGTTCATAGATTTTTACTCTGTTAGATTCTGAAGAAGAAAACATATGAATGTGAATCACAATCCCACATTTCTGTAGTTTTATTGTTTCTCGACAGTAATAAACTCTTACTGACCTGAAATCAGCTCTGAATGAGCTCCTACAGTTGCAGAAATATAAAAATACATTAATGACTTTCGACATCACATTTTTAATGTATGAAGTGTAGTGTCATCACTTTTATAATCAGGTCACACTAATAAATGTTTGCTGTTAAGTGAAACTACAGTGGCAACTTCACATCCTTGTTAATAGCATTAAATTCTGTCAGGGATACTTGTTTGATCTGAATATTTCATATTAATTTAGTGCATCTTTTTTTGTGAGAAACAGCCAAGCACTAATCCAATGCAAATCCATTTAATGTTAAAATGTCTGTGTCCCTGTGCTTGGAATCACATTAATCTGTACTGAAGATTAAATTAAACTGTTACGTAAAAAATTTAGCATTCTAATAATTTCATTCATTTTTTACATATATCTGATATCTTGTTGAGAAAATCACATTATAGTGAATAAACTGTCTGCTAATCTGGCTAATTTGAGCTATAGTTGAGTCTTAAGCCACCGGGATGCAACATAATGCATAACATAACATTATAAGTAGGTCCGACAAACAAAATCAAAAGTCCAGAAAGGGCTAAGATGTGAAGTCCTTTGTTTTGGTTCCCGGAGTTCTCACCAACGCAGCTAAATGGGGGAATAAGGGTATTTCTAGACACAGAAGACGAGAAATCAATCTGTTAATGGTGCCTTAAAGTCCAGTACCAGGCTTAAGCCTTATCTAGAAATCTAGCTCTTGATGTCCAGATTAGCCGAGCTTGACAGCGCAATTTTCCTGGGAAGTTCCCTTGCTGTCCAGGAAAACGAGTCCAGACATTAGTGTGGAAATCTGACAGCCTTTACAACAGCAAACACAAAGACGTCTGATTGTCAGCTTGTGCTTGTCTAAATTTTCTTTTAGAGCATTTTTGACTTGATAAACATGAATGATATTCTCCCAGCTTAGCTTCTTTGGTGTTACACAAACAATCATTTCATAGACAAAATACTAAAAATACATATAATTATTATTGTCATAATTGCACTAAATGGTTAAAAACGTTTTCGTTTTAGATGTGTGATAAACATTGCTTTGTTCTTTTTTTTCTAATTTTGGGCAAAATCTCTGAAATGTCCTATGGTGTGATCATCTGCAGTATGGACCAATAAATTAAAACTTTAAAATTTTAAATTTTAAATTTTTTACAATTTAAATAAAAGCACAGAAATGAACCTCTGGCATCATTTTAGAAGTGTTTACTTTAGTATCACTTAATTTAACTAGGACAGATTCTTCCAATAGCAGCCTGGCAATCAGCAGAAGCACATCTCTGTTTTGAGATCACAATTGAAAAAATTCTGTTTCTGGTAAAACAGTTACAAGTATCTGTGATTTTTTTTTTAATAATTCTTAAAAAAACATGATAAATATTGTGAATATGGATGATAAAACATCATCCATATATTTCTAAAAGTGTAGGAGATAAATAAATCAGGCAATTCCACAGACAACAGTATTTATGCTGAATAGTCGCTTGATACATCTTAATCTCCAAATTTTCAAATATTTGACTTTTGTTCAAACAGAAAGTGTTTTGTCTTTATTACAACTCACATTTATTGAAATAGTGGCCAAAAGCCAAAACTGACACGCAGGGACCACAGGCGGGTTTCACAGCTTGTGAATGAAAATCTCTTCATTTCCAGACATGAATTGCTTCTAGAAGTCAACACAGATCCTTCACAACCAGTTTGTGGAAGAACTCTCCACAGAGACCTGCAGATCAACAACATATGGAGCAGAGTGGAGCAAGAGACCTTCAGCCTTGTGTGCTGTCCACCACAATTCTGAGGAGAATGTACTGTAGACTGGCATTGTTACCACTACTGGTAGACCTGTATGACTGTACACTTCCATACACCTTCAAATTCAGATACTTCCTTCACGCCTTTGGCACTCAAATATAATCACTTCTTTATCATTAACATCTGCTGTGTGACACATTTTCCACACGTTGAATGAGACATTTACCACCTCTTCTCAATCTATGAAACCTGCTGCACATCCTGCAGGTGTTTATAACCTGATTATCCTCATGCAGCGCCATATGCAATTTTTTTTTTGTCTAGTGAGCTTACAAATGAGTTCAACTGGACAAGAATGGGTGATGTTAGAATGGCAATTCAAAATAAAAAAGTATTAGAAAGTGTTTATTATGATACAGACTGAAAAACATCTGAAAAAGACTTAACAGGAGAACTTGTTAATTAATCGAATAAGATTATATTCCATATAATGTTGTAATAATAATAACAATAATGGAGATGCAGGAAGGCTTTGATGGAGTTCAGTGGATTAAACCGAGTGAACGTCTGTACACAGTTGAGAATGTTTCTCTAACATATATTTCAGTGAGCCTTGACTTCTCTCACTCTCAGAAGTGTGAGCCAAGCCGTGGCCAGAGCCGAGCGGGCCGCAGTGCTGTAATGAATGTGGAGTAATAATGGCTGCAGGGTGTGTGAGAAGTGTGTGAGGAGGCGGATCAGGAGGTGCAGGGAGATTAGGTCCTCGGTGGCTGAGCCGTGCCAAAGTGTAGCCATGCGTCACACCAGCGCCCGTTGTTCTGCACAGTCTCTGGAGTGAAGGGGGACACTTATGGCTCCCACTGATAACTTGTCTCACCCGGCAGACGAGCCAGGCTTACCTCAACCCCTCAGCCCAGCACACACACACACACACACACACACACACAGGCATACACATACATCACAACCTCTCAGCACATATGCCCCAGGCCAAACTACACTACTAAAAAGGGTTCTATAAAGTACCTAAAATATAACAAAACCCATATTGCTGCTACATATATTCTTTATGGTCATCGGTTTGGATGTGTGGGATAATAAAAAAAACTTTCATGGGTAGAGAACCTTTACATTATGTTCTTTAGGGAGCCAGCAGTGATTGTTTTATGGCACAGTTTCAAAGAACTGTTTTTGGCACCTTTTTAAAAGTGTAGAACGTTTCATTAAAGGTTGTCCATCATGCACAGTAACACCAGCAATAGGCAGAAATAGCTGACCTTCATAACCACACAATTGTTCTAATACACTCACTGGTCACTACACACATCTTGTATCTACACTCATTGTCCATTTGAGCTCTGCTGATCATACAGATGCACTTTGTAGTTCTACTATTACAGACTGTAGTCCATCTGTTTCCCTGTATACTTTATTCAACCTGTTCTTTAGTGGTTAGGACCCTCACAGCACCAGGTGGATCATTCTCAGTGACACTGATGTGATGATGGTGTGTTAGAGTGGGTTGAGTAATCAGACACGGCAGAGCAGCTCTGGAGTCGGCTCTCCTGTCGGAGGAATTTTTACGAAATTCTGTAAAAACACTAATATAACTCATATAACTCAGGAAGATTTTAACCTAGAAACAAAATTAAACATACCCATATTTTTTCTAATTTTCAAATATATACTGTATATGTAGGTTGAATTGAAATTTATTTGTAGATATTTCTGAGAGGAATTTAAATAAGCAAAGACACATCTGCGAGAGCGAGTCAAACAACTCCGTTCTATTTTCTTGCAAAGTGACACGATCTGTCATTCATATGATAATGAAATGGTAATTCCAGACATTCCATTGGTGGAATAACGGCCATGGAATGTGATCGTGAACAAAGATATCTAATTTGAGTGTTCACACGTCTCTCAAATATTCAATGTAGGCTTAGCGGCTGAGAGTCACCTCACATTTGTTAAGCATTAGAAATAAAAGCACATACAATTTCTAAACACTGTAATGATCAATGTGTAGCAAACACCTCTGTTTATTCAGTTCTGAGCTCAATAATCTTGGCTAGAAATGTTTAAAGTGTGTTTTTTCACAATATATCATCACATTTGCATAGCAGATTTAATCAAAATATAGATTTATGACACGCTTACTGTTTTGACACTATTGTAGCTGAGTTTGTGCTGAACAAAAGCCTGCGTGACACTTTGGGAAAAAAATATTTAGATGGGTGTAATTTGTAAAAATGTTAAGGCATGTCAGACTATATCAGAGTGTCTGAAATACCCTCAGACTTCAGTGGGTTAAACACTGTCCATTCAATGTCCTCTATTAGATACACCCACCTTGCTGGTCCACCTTGTAGATGTAAAGTCAGAGACAGCAGCTCAGCAAGTTTGTGTTGGTCCTTTAGTCCATCGTTGGTGGATGATTTTGGCTCGTTGGTATACTATTATCAATCCAGTAGTGACACAAGTATTTAAAAACTACTGTGTCTGATCCACTAATATCAGTGCAGCACACTCTAACACACCACCACCACATCATTGTCACTGTAGTGTAGAGAGAATGTCCCACCTAAATAATAGCTGCTATGCAGAGGTCCTAACCATTGAAGAACTGAGCGAACAAAGTATACAGAGAAACAGATGGACTAGTCTGTAATTGTAGAAATACAAAGGATATCTGTATGCTCAGTGGAGCTAAATTGGACAGTGAGGGTATATACAAGGTATGTGTACCTAATAAAGTGGCCAGTGTTTTTTAGTGAATAATGTTCAGGATATAACCTCAAACACTTTCAAATCAAATGAAAAGTGGCTATAATAAGTTCCTCAGTGAATGACTTCATCCTCTCAAAGATCAGATGATCTTCTACCCTGTTAATACAATCTATTGCATAAGTTAAGCCTCATCCTTTTGCAATGGATTTCACCACTTGTCCCTAGATGTCTTCTTTCTTGTTGATAGGTTTTGATCACCGTTGTGATCTCATTTGAGCTCCGAGAGGTCAGTGACCACGCTCCGTTCTCGGATGGACTTTGAGTTTGAAGCTTAGCTGAAACGTCCTCTCTCTGAAGGCAGATTGTGTCCGTGTCTCATATTCTTTCCCCAAAGCCAGTATTTAAAGAGAGTTAGCAGCAGTGTGGCAGAGCAGCTTATCCAGCAAGCTGAGGAACTCACCTCCTTTATAATCCTCCTGTTTTTTTTCCCTTTTCTTCTTCCTCAGGAGAGCCATAAAGCGGCGGCCCCAGCAGACCAGGCTTGGCCCATGCCCTCCTCTGGCATCCAGCAATCCTCTGGACAAAGACGAGAGGAAATCTCTCTTGTGTTAAAGGTTGGCCAGGGTCACTTCTTGAACAGAGAACGCCCAAGGAGAAGGTTTGATAAGAGGTGAGCTGCTCGTCATCATCCGGCCTTATGAAGTCTCTCACAAAGCACGATTAACCTGACTTATCTCACATTTCCCTGTAAATCCAGAAATATTTATCTTTTTTTTTTCCTCAGCCCGGGTCTTACGCTGAAATGTTTAACCTTGAGAAAGACTCTTGACCACCATGGTGATAATAACCACACTGAAGCTGAAGGTATTTCTTTTGATATACAAAGACAAATTGAAAGGAATTCATATCGGAGGCTATGAAGGATGCAAACATGAACCAGGAACCAGTCAGCAACATGAAGTCAGTCTAGGCTTTGGAACACTTTCCCTTTAATTATAGTGTGGACAGCTTCTTCGCTTTTTTTTCAAAGGTGAAACTCTCCCCCAGCTAGGTGTGGTGTGTGTTTATGGGGAGCCCAGGCTCTTTTTTGTGGTTTTCATGTGGCAATTAAACCTGTCTCCTAACACTGGGTGGCAGGAGGCGCTAAGACAGGCACAAATCTGGAAAGAGCTTTTGGCTGAAGGCTATAGCAGACATAATTAATTACTCTAGACAGGTATGAATTGAAAACATTGTGATCCATGCCTCCAAGCCATTCACACATATTCAAATACACCCAACGTCCAACAAAGACGCTCAAGATGCTATTCTTGAGGAATTATGCTGGATCTCGCTTAAAATGTAAAAGCATTGAAACCTTTGATGTCCACTGGAATCTGTTCAGTAATAGAATATCATTGCTGCTGTATTGCCTAAAAATTTAACTTTAGAGAAGGAAAAATCTGTCTCAACTTTTCATGGAATTCAATGTAAAAATATGTAAATTCAAGCCATTTTGGAGCTTTTACATTTGTCCATTGTTCATGAGATTTGCACACAACATAAAGTCACACTAGCGTTTTCACAAAATGCAAAAAAGTGAAAAGGTCAAAAATTTAGATACAAGCAACTTCTTCACCTCTTAAGTTTTGACTAAAAACTTTCATCACATAAACATTTCATCTTTTTTACTACTCAAGCCCCCGCCCCTTGTCTGACACTTCTGAAATTAATCATGTTGATTTACCCCCATGACTGGGACAAGATAAAGCGAAAGGGAGAACAAAAAAAATCCCCAACTATTAGGTCAGTCTGAGAGAAAGTGTCTAGACGTTTATTTGCCTGTCGTGTCTCAGAGCCCCTCTTTGAAGGCTGGGGGTGGCCCCTCTGTCAGGTGTGTGTGTGCCGGTGGGTAGGAGGCGTGGGGGCGCTGGATCAAGGTGTGCTTCTGACGCTTTGATGTGGGGCCCGTCATGCCCCACTGCTTCCTCAAGCCTCTTGGCTGCCACACTGTCTATAGCACCGGCCCAGGTAAAGATGGGGCCTCTGCTTACACACACACACACAGTCAGGATGGGGGTGGTCCAATGAATTATATATATAATTTTTCAATTGTTTCTGGACATTTTCATTGTACCGCACTCTAAATATGTCCTATGGTGTGATGCTGAAAATATTCTGGCTGACATACCAGAAATCATCATTAGACCCTTATTTTCATATTGTGTTCATTATTTAACATGAAATGCTTAATAACATGACATTTGTCTATGACTTGTTTAACTTGGACTTTTTCAGTACAAGTCACACCAAAGGACAACAAAACTGAGCACTTTCAGTCTGAACAAAAGTAATTTGAGAATAAATCTTATCACATGATCATCTCATGATCTTCACAAGGGTCTTCAGTCACATGACCTCAAATAGGGTCCTTCAACTAAATAAGGCTGCCTGTGAAATTGCCCGATTTAACCCTTTCAGGCCCAAATTATGTTCCAGTAATGAAAAAACATATACAAATGCAGTTTTCTCTCTGTAATGAACTCCAAAACAAGACTCAGTAAAAATATATCAAATATAATACTTTTAATGTCATTTTTTAAAATGTCCACTGCAGTGGACAGTAGGTCTTAACAGTTGTAAAGCAATGCTATATAATCTGAATAGTTTTATGGTTTGTTTGTATATCCTTTTTGATCATAAACCCTGGTCCATAAACTGAAACTGCTAGGCATGAACTAAAACTGCTATCCAAGTTTTGAGAACATCTATCATTATGAAAAATATATAACATGTAACAAGGAGAATTTAGTCAAAATTATGGTTGCATTTAAAAAATAGTATTTCATATATACTATTATATATACTACAAATATTTGTAAAAATAGCTATAGGTTCATATTTTTATTTTTTATGGACAACAATGGGAGTATTGGAGTAACAATATTTAACAGACAGCTACGCTCACCTACTCTTGAGAGTCTTGCACTCTCTGCATCTTCATCATCATCACCATCATCATCACTAATAACGTTTTCAATTTCTGATATGTTTTCGGTGCCAATTAACTGAAGCACTTCAAGTAGAATAAATATTTTTAATCTTATTTTACACTGTATTTAACAGATTATTTGTAGGTATACACTGCAATTGCATAGTATAGCTTTAACAGCAGCACTAAGAAAACATGCCATTAAGACCCACTGTCCACTACAAGATTAAAAAAAAATCCTGTGTTTAACTTTCTGATTTTACAACTGATATTGAACTTTTTATTTCACAAACCACCCCTTAAGATTAAAATTAACTCATAACATGAAGATAAAAAGTATTCTAAAATAGATAAAAATTAGTAAAATGAAACTCTTCCTCCTTTGCTGGAGTGCTGCCATTGCTAACTTCAGTGTGCTTTTTTTTGTTCCCAAAGCAGTAGGGGGGGATAAGCTGTTATTTGATTGGTTGGTAAATGTCTGTTCTGATCAACAACAGATCTCAATTGGTCTTTTGTGCAACAAAAAATAAAAAAGGAAGAAAACATGTGATGTCCATTGCAATGGACACAGTGTCTGAAAGGGTTAAAATTAGGAAATGAGGTCACACTGGAGGACGTGGTTTTCAGACAACATGTGTTTAAGTCCTCCACTTTGATATGGAAATGATCACAATGTACTAAAATACACATTTAAAATTACAAGTGTTTTTCTGTTTAATTTATAAAAGTTTAATATATGAGACAATCACACCATATGACAATTTTGAGATTTTGATAAATATTTTTTTTTTTTGGTGGTATTTTTAGATTTACTGAACATGTCAAGTGCTATGCACCATTTAATATAATAGCATATAACATGCTGTAGTATAAGGCAAGTGTGTACAAAGTCTTATGTGAAAATACATTAAAACATCTGTTTGAACATGCAAACCCAGTTCCCTCATTAAGGTGTCTATATCTCATTTCTGCCTCCAGACTCACTTCAAAAGTCTACAAAAAAAACCTGATTAATCGCGATTAATTGATATGATATTCAGAGATTAATTGCGATTATGTTTTTAAATCATTTGACAGCCCTAATATATATACTGTATATTTATATTTTTTTTCTCTGAAAATGTACAAAAACAAGCACACACTTACACAAACTCGTTCACTCTTGTCCTCCTCCTTTTTTCTCACACTGTAACACTGGAGGTGCTGAGGCTACAATAGCAGTTTTGTTGCCCTGCCTGCCACATTCTCATTCCTCTGGTTACACAGAAGACAGCTACGCAGTAATTTCATAGCTATTATGCTCCAGGCAATAACCTCTGTAAAATTAGAGGAGAAAAAAAAGAAGATGGCTCAGGTAAGAATCAGGTTGAAGGTTGTGTCATGGAAAAGATATTGTGATGAATGAAGAGCAATTACGCTGTATTATTCTTCTCCTGCATCTCCCCCGTGCTCAGACACCAGCGTTTCTCATCCACTTGTGGAAAGTCAACATGTCCAAGCTTCAACCACAGGTTAATTTCTTGGCATTTCCATTCCATTAACATAACACAGATGGCCAGTGGAGAACTTAATTCCTGTTATATTTACTCGCTTTGAGCTTCTGATTCCCCGTCGGATCAGCTGATCCGTGATAAAATCTATGCACTCAGAGGTGGAGATATCTGCGTGTGCCACATCACTTAACATCATGGTTGAAAGAACGAGTGGCTGTGCATTTGTCTGTTTAGGTGTGGCAAGAATATACTGCACCATTGTATTGTACACACCACTGTATTGTACACACTTCTGTATGTAGTACATCCATGTGTCGCAATACTCCACCATGTTTCTACCTAATATGACCTGTATTATGACACTGATTACCATGGACAGTAATTTAAACACACTACCCCTTCAATTGAATCAGGAAAGTGTGTATACTAATCACTGAAGTTCATGAAGGCTTGAAGTTTAAACGACTACTCTAACAAAACGGCGGCAGCTGTGGCCTGGTGGTTAAGGATGTGGCTGGTTATGTGTTGAATTTACAAATATTGAATGAGAAGTTGTGTTCAAACCTTTGACTGGTGCTGTGTGTGTGTGTGTGTGTGTGTGTGTGTGTGTGTCTGAGAGACCATCTATTCAGTTCAGTTCTCATTGGATGATGATCTATCAGGCATGATGTTAACATTGTGTTTTACATCAGAGAATCAGAATGCATCTCATACTGCACTGCAAAAAATAATCTATTAGCAAGTGAAATCATCTTAATCCTAGACTACATTCCTCATTTTGAGAATCTATTTAACTTTAAATTGGACATATTTTACTTTATTTTATTTTAGGTTACTTTTTTGGTAAAATGGTAAATCAATCTCAATTTATTGTCAGATCAGTTTCCTTGTTTTAAGACAAAATTATTCAAAGAAGCAAAATTATCTGCCAATATAGTAAAAGTTTACTTAATAAAATTACTTAAAACTGTTAGAAATGTGTAATTTTATGTTAAATTATCTCAAAATGAAGTTATAACATTCTCAAAATAAGATATTTTGACCAGATGACCAGATTTTTTTTTTTTACTTAGTCATAAATATTGAAGTTGGGGTGACCCTGACTGTACTGGGAGAAGATCAGAGGAGTATAGATTGGATTTTAGGCGCCCCACACTGTACAGTAATCAGGGAAGATCACATTTATGATGACAATGATCAATCTCGAGACCATTTGCGGTTGTCTGGAAAAGCAAATCAGCCTCAAAATTGGACTCATTGTCCTGTAGTGTCCATGCATTAGACTCTCTGTCTAACAGCTAATGTATGGTGAGAGATCTGGTGAAGTTTGGCTGCCACATCATACAGCTGGATGCTAGCCATAGGTGCTGGTTGGGTCTGATATATCTGTCCAAAATGTTAAAGAGCTTTGAGTGTTTAGAAAAGTTCTTTAATACGAATGAATTATTATGAGTGTTGTGGCGTAATCTGTCACTATTATTAACCCTATTCAGATTGCATCCTAGGGTAATTTCTTCTTTTACAGGAGGTCCTTAGTTATTTTACTATCTAAAGCACCATATCAGTGTTCCTTTGAGAAAATTACAGGCTGAATTACTGCTTTAGATAACTTGGAGCTAATCTGATCATTTTAGTCCTGTTTGTAAGCAAATCTCCATGATTTTTTCAGAGAGATGTTGTCTCATGTTGGAAAATAGAGATTTTGGCTGCTGCTACAAGACATATTTAATCCACAAACCTTCACAAGTGACAAAATAAGAAATATTAAAGCTTTTGAAGGGTCAATTAATAATCTAGATGGTCTAGATGGAAGATTTTCTACTCCATACACTGTCTCAGACAGGATTATGTGGAGGTAAAAGGAATTAAAATCCATAATTAAGATGAGATACCGGCTTATGCAATAATAATACAGACTTATTAAAGGAGTGATTATGATCACAGCTACAGGTACAAATGAGCTGTGATCATGTCATGTGATGCAGACATTTGTGTTTGTAAAACCCCAGAAAATCCCTCCTGTAGATATTTTAATGGCGTCCGGATACAGGAGGTTCAACCCTGAGGAGACGTGTGAAGATGTTAAAACGTCCTATTGATAAACTACTCCAATCCCAGTCGGTCTAATGACTTAAAAGTCCACAAAGGCGTACAAAATGCTGTTCAGTCAACTCTGATTGATGGGAAATACAATTTCTGTAAATATTCTTTGAGGTACAGATGAGGCACTTCTCAAAACTTATATCAGTTTGAAAGTATGCATGGTCTGACCCTACTAAAGGTGCATCTCAATACAGAATACCCTCACATCCTCCCACCTGCTCCTTCTGGCTAGGAATGATGCTCACAATCCACTAACATGTTAAACTTTGCATATTTTTTCCCTTCCCACCTCTTCCTAAAGATGCCTGTAAGATGAAAGTACCGTGGTCTTGCCTTATCAGTGTCTTTAGTGCTCCCCCCCCCAAAAAAAAAAAAAAAAACTTGGCAGTTCCCCCTTTACAGGAGAAATAGCATTTAGGATTATAGTTCTAAGGACAACCCTGACTATTCACACTTGGCATTAGCAAGACAGCCTCAGTACAAGAAGGATATTTTTTATTCCTTCAATTTAACTTTAATTACTCAAATCTCTGTGAGGGCACACAAGAAAAGCCCAGGCATTTGTGTCAAGAAGATTACCAGACTGCCCTGCCAAGTCCGCGCGTCGCTGCATCGTTAGATAGAATTCAAATTCAAATCCGGGCTAAAGACAGTGCAGCTGTCACCCCCCTGGCCTGCAAAGCCCCCTTTGGATCAAAAATTAGCTGTCCTCCCTCTGCCTGCTTCTCATCTCCTTCCTCTTCCCCCTGAGGACCCTAATCCCCCCTCTCCCCACTCAGTGTGACAGCTAAAATAAAGCCATAAAAAAACCTCCAAAATAATTAGCGATTAAAAATAAAAAATGTTTTTCTTCTGAGTCAGGTGGAGAGCGCTACATAGGTGTCAGGGGTACCGCTTCTGCATGCCAGAAAGAGGCCGTTATTTCCTCCCTCTGATTCATGTCTTCATTCAGAATGAAAGGAGAGGGATTCGCCCATGGTGGTATCAGCCGAAAAACACACGCACGCTCTCTCGCATCCTGAGAGGTCTCCTGGAAAACTTGCACAAAGCTTCTCCGGCTGCGAGAGTTTTGCGTCGGAATGCAGCTGTGTGTCGTGGCATGGCTGGGAGATATGAGGCTCGGTTGGGGTTCAAGTAATCTCTTAAAAAGGGCTCGTTGGTACCTCTGAGCTTTGCCCGTCTATGTTTTGTGAATGACTACTCTAACATACTTAGCGATGAATCACTTCTATGATGGACAGAAGATATGGACAAAAGTATTGTCACACCTGCTCATCCATCGTTTCTTCAAAAGCGAGTGTTTTATCCTGTCCTTGATGGAGTAACTGACTCTAGTGTCCATTGATGTGAGGATTTGCATTCAGAAACAAGAGCATCAGGATGTTGGATGGTCACCACCACCACCTCATCCCCAACTTCCCAACTTATCATGATGGAGCGCCATCATTCCAGAGAACACAATTCAACTGCTCCACAGCTCAGTGATGGGGGCTTTATACCCCTATAGCCCACTGGCATTAAATATATAGGTTATATATAGGCCAATAGGTTCACATTTATCAGCTCTATAGTGTCTTATTCTTCTCTACAGGGCATTCATTAGAAGGGGTGTAATACCAAAATAATAATACCAAAAATGGTCTACATCAACATCAGGAATGGAGTCTTTGGTAAATCTTCGCCGTATATTGCGAACTCTTCAGTTAATGGTAGCTAAATTTGCTACTCAACCCTCAGAGCACCAATCACTAGATGTTGTTACCTCATGCATCAATTCTTGGGTGCCCAACACCAGTTGGTGGTTTATTCCTCTTCAGACCACTGTGAGTAGGTACTCACCAAACATGAACAAGGTAACCCCAAAAGCCTTACCAGTTTGAAGATACTCTGATCCCAGTCATCATCACAATCTGGCCCTTATTAAAGATTCTTACATTTGACCATTATCACATATTTAGTTCTGGCTACAGGTAGGAGTCTAAGAACACCTGAGAACATGGGCACTTTGCCATACACTGGTCAGTTTAATTTTGGCTCACCAGATCATTCCCAAAACTATTCAACCTTATCTATTTTGGCTATTTTTTAAATCCTTTTGTTTTTGCAGTATACACTACTTTAAAATGTTTACTATGCCAGTTTGGTATCTTTTTTCCATCACAGCCATATCAAAATATTATGGCCACCCCTGATGAATGAAGTACAATGTTAACATAGGTTGTAATGTGAACATATAATGGCAAACATTGCTATATACAACTGCTTATAACTAAAAGTAAGTGTGATGTTCATAGTTTGTCCACTCAAGGGCAAAGTTGGCAGGTCCTGCATTGTTTGGCTTCCTTGCAGGCATCTTGCCCCTCCCACCATCATTATTGCCCCAAATATTTTTATATCAAGTTTAAATGATCATATTTCTATTTTCACTTTGGTGATCAACATTTGTTTATTTGTTTAGTTTTATTTATTTATTTATTGGATCCCCATCAGCTGGAGCAGAACTATTCTTCCTGGGGTCCTGCTTAAAATAAAAGAGAAAATAAATCATTCCATAAAAGTTTCATCATCAGGCTGTTGGTGTATATTAGGGGTGTCGAACTCCAGTCCTGGAGGGCCTGAATCCTACGGAGTTTGGTGATTTCTCTGCTCTGGCACTACAATTAAAACTGCTCATTACCTGCTGAGCTGAATCAGGTGTGTTTGATCGGGAAGCTCACCAAATTCTGCAGGAATCTGGCCCTCCAGGACTGGAGTTCGACACCCCTGGTGTATATAGAAAATGTTACATTAAAACTAGCACAGAGTTTCAATCCAGAACCTTCAATAGTAGTTGAACCAGCCATGTGATTTGATCACAGTCACCGCACTGTGATGAGAGACTCCTGAGGCTTTATCAGTAATTAATTATAAATAATTATTTAATTATAACATGAATAATAGCAAAATGACAGTAATAATTTTAAATACAAAGTTTGTCCACCATGTCAATGAAGCTCACTGTGTTTACTCAAGATTTTCTTGGTTTCTGCACATTCAGCTTTTTCATGCCATGCCTTGGAACGACATGCTAGACAACTTTTTTTTTTTTTTTTCACTGTGCATGTGTACAGTAATTGATTGGCATGCTGAAGTTACAGGAGCCTTGCAGGGTTAGGAATGAAGCTGGCATGGGGCTGATACTTTAACTACGTCTGGCACGGCCAAGCCAAGCATCTGATTACAATTTCAAAAGGCACAAACCTGGCTCTGATTAAAACCATCCGTCCAGATGTATAGGCTGAAGCCCCATAGGCGGCACCGCTAAATAGGGGAAGGGGAGCTGTACCATGGGATGAAGTCATGGCACGGCAAGCTTATTATAAAGTTTAGCCATGTGAACGGGGCTTGTTTCAACCAGCCAATCATGCAGCATCTGGGCTGGGCTTTACTTAGCCAATAGTGGTGGAGAGAAATCTTGGAGAGTTGGTATAGTGAATTGAAGTCATGTGAAGAAGAAGAAGAAGAAATGGATATCTCCTGGAGGAGTTTCCTTACTGCCTTGCTCTGCCGTCTAACAAGCCGCAAAAGCCAACTTAATAACCCACCCCCCGCCACTGCCACCGCCACCACCCCCTCTCCCTTTCTCTCCTGGCCTCAGGGAGGGTGGGCCGATTAATATCTGCCTACCTTGTTACCTAATTCATTATGGAATAGCAGTTAATTTGATTTGATATTATTTTAATAAAATTCTGTAATATATTAGATTGTTTCAGGCTATCAAAATAATTTTCCAATTATTACGGTTACTCAACCAAGGCTCTTTTTTCCCTTTTGTGAGCGGCAGTTGGTCTGACTCTGAATACATTAGCTCATACAACTCCATCCCGACTGAAGGAAGAAGAAATATATATGCATGATTACACCAGAAATGTTATTACTGGTAATGTGCTGCCTGCAGTACTAAGCAAACGGCCTGCAGATTGATGTGTGATTGGCGCAACATGGAGCCCTAAATGCTTTGATTATGTCCTTGTAACCCCCTCCTCCCCCAAAAAAATCAGATTCCTTTTTATGCTAATAAACGAGGCCTTGTGTTTTCGCCTCTGTTAATTAGTAACATGGTTGAGCAACTCTGCCCTTCTGGTCGCATCAAGGCAATGTGGGTTTCAACTCAGACTGAATCTGCTTATTATGCCTCAGGCTTTGATTATGAAGTCGACCGATATGGCAAGAACACAGACTTTTCCTTAACACGGGGAGACCACACAATACTGTATATGTATCATGTAGACATAGTGTAGATCTAACTGCTGAATATATGATTTCAGGCTGGCTTTGGTTTACTTCTGCGGGTCGTCCCGTCTCCAGAGGCTCATTGGCGGCAATGGCTTTAATCTCTTCCTAGACCATACTCATGCTATAGTTTAGTCTGTGAACTTTATTTTGTTGGACCCAGACCAGAGAACAGTGCACAATAAGTGACTACTAATTAACACCCTCTCTTTGCTGTAACATTGTTGGATTGCATTTTCATTAAACTCTTTTTGGCAGACTTTTTGAAAGTCCTCAGAGATCTGCTTAAGAATCGTCATGGGAAGGTCACCATGGTCCCAGTGGACACTGTCTCGCTTTGGATAGCGACCTCAGGGCTCACACAAAGAAACGTCCCCTCCCTGAAAGATTAAACTGCCAAATTTCAGAAGTCTCCTGCTGAAGTACAGACCATTTGGCAATGGAGAAAAGTCTTTCTGAAGTTGGCACTATGAGTTTACTTCAACTTCATGATCACAGTGTCCATATAACAGTGAAGAAAAGTTCTTAATATAGTCAACTACACCGTAAAGCAATCAACTCCTCTTTTAAACTCAATTAATTCAACTTGAGGTTCACCCAACTCAAATTTCATAGTTTGGTCAAACGTCATGTTTTTTAGTTCTGCATTGGTAAACATTACAAAAATGTATTTTTCATTGACTTTACTGCTCTTTTCTTCACATAGCATCAATAGACTTCACCCTACCATGGGCATCAGTAGCACAAAAACAGAAATACAGTGTTAAACAAAGCACACCAAAATTTGTTGTAATAATAGTAGCCTATAAGTGTAGCAATATATCTCAGCTCATCTCATCTAAAGACTGTGATGTCAAACCCTACAACTGGAACCCAAGAGGAGGAGATTATGTCATTGTGTGATGAGTTCTAGCTGGATAAAAATATGTTGAATTTAATTTACCTACTTAAGTGAGTTTGGAGAACTGTTGACTCAACTAAGAAGTTTGAGATGGTGAAATTCAAGCTGCTTTAACTAAAAAAAATGCAATAAGTTACTTCCAATTTTTTTTTTTTTATATGTTTTACTTAAATACATTTCATGTTCAATGGAAATAATCGCACAAGCATCAATGAGAACATTCACCACTAGGTTATAGTACAAGTGCTGGAAACAATTTAGAGAAAAAGAGAAGAAGAAAGAAACAGTGTCCACACAGCAGAGTTTGGGACGGCCTAGTTTTCAGCCTTTTATTTTGACATTTATTTTAAAATCAGGATTTGCAATGATTAATAGGCTACGGCATTTTGTTTTTAACTCAGCTGCTTTCAAATCAGGTCACTTGGAGTGTTTTATTTTGCTCATTGACAGTATGCACACAAAGCAGTCTGGGTCAGTAGTGTATTTACTTACATGCTAAATAAAGAAAGGCTTCAATAAAGTAAAAAAATCATTGTTTTTTTATGTCAGTGATGAATCTCCCTTTGAATTGTAACTTCAGTGAGGAGAAAAACTGATATTTTACTCTGCTTGA
>BRDA01025020.1:0-20660 GCA_036984385.1 Crenuchus spilurus
CACTGGAGACTAGCCTAAAAGTGTTTCGTTGTACTGTTCTACTCTGTTTCAGTATAATGACAATAAAGTTGAATTGAATTGAATTGAATTGAATTGAACGCACACGCGCACACAACCCCTCCCACACACACACATAACCGGTATTTCTGTTACTGGGCAGACAGTGCTGAAGGATACATTTTCGTGAAAATGGCCGCCTTCATGTCTAAACACGAGGTCAGCTAATTACTATTCAACACTGAGAGTTATTGTATGCTGCGTTATTTGCATAATAATTTATGCGTAAATGGATTTACATAGGATTCAAATGGGCCAAAGACAGCGGATTTCTGCTTTTGCCTGGGAATGTCTAAGGCTCTGGTTGGCTTAGCCAGTCGAATGATGGCTCATTTGAACGGGAAAAGGGTTAACTATTGGCTGGTAAAGGTGTCACTCATGAGACATGAGCCCATCAAAAGATAGATGAGTTGGAAATCATTCAGTTCAACGCGTGCCGTGGAGACGCGCACTACACAGATTCATGGATTCTATCGATTAGGAGTGTTCAGTTTAAAACCTCTCTGCTGTATTTTGAATAGGACATCTTTAAGAACATGTTAGATGGTGTGAAGAGTTGATATTTGCAAAGTTTATGGATTATTTCCGACGGAAAAGGTCATGAAGTATCCAAGCCAGCGCCCCCTGGATTGTCTACTTTTGAGGTTAGTCGCTGGTTAACTCTTCTAAAACACTGTTTATATGGTTTAAAGGTTATAGTATTGTTGTGGCAGTTGTTTCTGATGATATAAAGCTGTTAAAGAGCTGGGTGCTAATGTTCGTGTGCTTTTTTGTACTGGAGCTGACGCACGCCGCCGCAAACTCCACACAAAATCAATGATTATATCGGTTATAAGTGTGCAGTTTAAAAACTATCTGCTGTATTTTGAAGAGAACATCTTTGGGGACATGTTAGATGTTGTGAAGAGTTGATGTTTGCAAACTTTGTGGTTTATTGTCGACGGAAAAGTTCATCGTCTGTCCAAAAATACGAAATTTCTGTTGTGTTTATGTGAGGCTAGCACGCTGTTTAACTCTTCTAAAACGCTGTTTATGGTGTGTAGAGGCTATTGTGTGGTTGTGGCACTTGATATTTATCATCTAAAGCTGTGAAAGTTTTAAAAAGTGATATGGTGTGGCTAGAGTTGGGCTAAGTGTGTGCTTTCCATCTCTCAGCCTTCAGACAGCCAGAGTGAGTCATCCGCCCCTCCCCCACCCGCTGAGTGGTCACACACACAAACACATACGCACACACATAGTGGACAGTCTCCTCTCTGAAACCGAAGTGAAATGATTTTGATTAAAGTATTTGTTTATTTGTTATTATTTAAATTGTCTGAAGACGCCATTTTGGTCCCGCCTGCGGTACCCGGTACTGAAGTGAAATGGATTGTTAGAACAATATTAAAAGTCATAATAAAACACAGAATGGGGATTTACTCGACATATTTTAACTCATTAAAGTAACACCCTTAATTGTGTAAATGCAGTGTGTCCTCAACATCTAAGCTGATGCGTTCACACATTTAATTATGCTTGGTCATGTAGTTTACCGGGTTGAATTGAAGCAGCCTGTTGAGACAATGAAGCACCAAATGATCATTAAATGGACATAAGGAAACAGCATCTACAGAGTCAAGTTAATCAGGGAGGAAACATTTTTATAATAACGGCACCCACCTCACCATACCGGACAATACAGCTGCAGTTATGAGTTTCATTTACGCCAGTGAAAACATCCAATTAACTTAATACAACACATTATATTGCTCCTTATTGTGACAGATTGCTTTGGGCCTCATTTAATGCTCAACAATTGTGCTTCACAGCTCCTTTACAGTCATGCATAAGAACATAATATAATACGCCTGCAAGTTTAACATTTAATTAAAAGCACTCATATAGGCTGTAATTAGCAGAATTATTGGTAATTCATTGATCATTACTTAAACTTAGCTATTTTTTTCTCTCTGATGTGTTAAAGAAGTTCAGCAGAAACATCTACCTGGCACTTACATTCATATGCCACAGCAGTGACACTAACATGGTAGTATCATGGTAAAAGTGTGAGGTGCTGGTGCAAGTGTTTAAGACCCTGTGATGTTGCTGGAGTTGCTCACCATCCAAAAAACTCCAGTTGTGTTGGTCTATCATTTAAAATCTCAATAAAATACATTTACGTTTGTGGTTGTAAGGTGACAAAATGTGAAAAAGTTCAAGGGGTATGAATATTTTCTGGACCCACTGTGTGTGTGTGTGTGTGTGTGTGTATATATATATATATATATATATATATATATATATATATATATATATATATATATATATATATATATATATATATATATATATACATACACACACATACATGACAACAATGCAAAAAAAGAAAAAGATCTATGCTTTAATTCAAGTGCCTTTATTTGGTGGGACCCCTTCTTAACCAGGGGTGCCTTTATTAGCTTCTCTTTATATACCATGTGTTTCTGTCTGATGGCTGGTCATTGTTTATCATCTAATGTGTGGTATGTACAGCGCCCATAATAATTGGCACCCCTGGTTAAGAAGTGTTCTTTGCCTTCTAATAAATTCTTTTTTTAAGAAAAATAATATAGGACAACAATGCAAAAAAGAGAAAAATCTAAGCTTTAATTGAAGTGCCTTTATTTGGTGGGAAAAAAATCAGACATTAAAAATAAATCTTTTGAATGAAATCATGTGTGCCAAAATTGTTGACACCCCTGGTGTTAATACTTTGTAGAACCTCATTTTGTCAACAAGACAGCACTTAATCTTCTCTTATATCTTTTCACAAAATGGGAAAATACAGAAAGAGGGATCTTCAAGCATTCCTCTTTGTACAACCTCTCTAAATCATCCAGAGTCCTGTGTCTTCTCCTATGCACTCTCCTCAGCTCACCCCACAGGTTTTCTATTGGGTTGAGGTCTGGGGACTGAGATGGCCATGAGAGGAGCTTGATTTTGTGCCTTGTGAACCATTTTTGAGTAGATTTGGCCACATGTTTAGGGTCATTATCTTGCTGAAAAACCCAGTTACGACCCATCTTCAGTTTTCGGACAGAGGCCACCAGATTCTGATTCAAAATTTCCTGATAGTTCAAAGAGTTCATGATCCCATGTGTCCTTATAAGGTTCCCAGGTCCTTAGGAGGGGAAACAGGCCCACAGCATCACCGATCCTCCCCCATACTTAACAGTGGGGTGTTACTGATTGTGTGACGTGGGCAGGTGTCTTTATGTAGCTACCTCAAACAGGTGATTCTAAATTAGAATAATAAGTGGAGTGGAGGTGGACTTTTTAGAGGTGGACTAACAGGTCTTTGAGGGCTAGAATGTTTGCTGATTGACAGGTGTTCAAATACTTATTTGCAGCAGTAACACACAATTATTAAAAAATCATACATTGTGATTTCCGGATTTTTTCTTTTAGATTATGTCTCTCACAGTGGACATGCACCTAAGATGAAAATTTGAGACCTCTCCATGATCTCTAAGTGGGAGAACTTGCAAATTTGCAGGGTGTTCAAATATGTATTTTCCTCACTGTATATATATATATATATATATATTAGGGTGGTCCATCTTATTTTAATCTACCACTGGCCACATGGTGTATGTATTTAACGCACAGTATGTAGTTTCCAACGACATCTAGTGGTTTAGTTTCCATATTGCAACAAAGTGAAAACTATTTCCACAGCCCCCCCCCTCCAAACACGAAGAAGTCTCTAAGGTGGCAGTAAGGTGTCATAAATCTTTGATACTCCCGAACGCGATGTCTAATAGCTTTAGAGCTAGTGATATGTCAAGTGGTAAAATTCATTTTAATTAGAAATTTAGGAAATGTAATATGTAAAATTATCATAGCTACAATGCAGACTTCAGAAGTGCTATTGTAATCGTTAGCTGTTTTCTGTACAAACACAAGATAATGTAACAAAGTAAACACATCAAACATTTTTGTTTTTTTTCCATGGCAAGACGGCGGCGCTCAGTTGTGCAGCGGCTTCTCACGCTCCTAGCAGACCCAGTTTTAGTAGTTTTTATGTCGGTTTACATCAGTTCTGATACTGAATTCACGCGCCCTAGGTGGCTGAGTTACAGCCGACCCGAACTCATGCAGATAAGACACAGTTTAGCCATAGAAGTAACAACTTTGGATAATAACGCTTGGGCTGAGCTGGGCAGACTACGGCTTCTCCAGACACCAGCCCGCTGGAGTGGAACACAGACCGGGAGGAGGAGACGAGACCAGCAGCAGAAGAGGGGTAAATGGGGTGGCATGCTAGGCAGGCTAAAAGCTAACGCAAATGGTCCCCCGATTCCGTCTCTTTTCCTCTCCATCGTCAACAAGCTGGACCTCCTGCGGCTGAGGATGAATGTTTCTGTGGAGATGAGGAACTGCATGGTGATTTGTCTCACAGAAACATGGCTGAACCAGAGCATGCCAGACATGGCCTTCCAGCTCGCCGGCCGGCAGCTCTTCCGAGCGGACCATAACTAGCAGTCCGGGAAAACCAGAGAGGGCGGCTTAATAATCTACGTCAGTGAAGGTTGGTGTACAAACTGTGTGTTGGTAAACAGCCACTGCTCTGAGACGATTCTTCTTCTCCTGTTTTATGTCAGCCAATGGTAAAACAAAGCTACAGTGCCATCGAATTTGAGTGGCCAATTCGTCATTATAACACAAACGGTTTTTGAGTTCACTAGCCTCTTGTTTGTCCTTTTTGAACTACTGTAGAAAAATGGCGATGCAACATGGCGGCCTCAGGCGGGGTTCGACCCGCGACCAATGTAGATATAAACAGCTTATTCTAAGGTAAAGTAATCAAACGACTTCTTAGTTTATAATGATTAGATGTATTTTTAATAATTTTTATTAGTGATTATCTTAAATTCTGCTAAAAGATAACCCGAAATATTACATACTGTACCTTTAATATTTAGTTTATTTAGGCTCAATGAAACCACAGTTTCTCTTATAAGTGATTATTACCAGTTTATATACATCATAACAAAAACTACAGAAACTAACAACATACCGTTTTTATTACCAACTAAACCGTTGAGTAGAGCTGTGAGTTATCAAAAACACACTGCAATATAGCAAAGCATAAACATAGAAAAAGTCAATGCTGAAGTTACAGAAAGTAAACTAAACACAAATGATTGAGCACTGACCCCAAACATCAACTGACACTTTTACTTTTCCACAATAGCAGCATCAAATGGAAGGATAGGAGGAAAGAAAAATAAAAAGCCATACATGCCCTGGACCACCCAAATATCTAAATATAATTTAATGTTGATTGGTAATCCAGAATACAACAAAAAGACTTGAAACATGTCACTTTACATACAAGGAATATGACCTACATGACAGTTTAACTTTGTGAATTAAATTAAACTTGATCCACATATTCTATTTTTTTATTATTAGCAGTAAGTTACAATTCTGAAAAGTCTTACAACAGTTGCACCTTTGCTGGCTTAAATGTTTTGGACTGGTAGTGAAAAAATTATAGTAAAATAGTAAAAGGCAAGTAAAAAGTAATTCAAAAGTAAAAGGGCAACACTTTCCTGTTTGGTACTAATCAGAAGGTTACTGACACCTACATAAGCTTGCTGAGACAACTGACATACATCTACTTCATGATTTATAAAGGCTTATTTGAATAGGAATCACCTGTCTAAAACGCTGCTTTAGTCAACTTTGATCAATATTATCTTTTTGACAGATGGTGCATATTAGAATAAGACTGTATATATATATATATATATATATATATATATATATATATATATATATATATATATATATATATATATATATATATATATGTGTGTGTGTGTGTCTTTTGTTATGACAAGCTTATATTGAAGTGACATAAGCTTTACGAAGAGTACGCTACAGTACATTGACACTAGTATGTACTGTTAATTGTGACCGTCATGTTACTAATGAATTACTATTTAGCTGGAGACATGTACAACTAACCAACTTTAATAGCAATAGAAAAACTCTACTATCCTATAGTAGTAGTATGTGTAGTTCTAGTGTGCATCACTATTGCTTCTCCTGAAGTGCAACAGACTGATTGTGGAGGTAAAGCTTCAGAAGAGCGCCTCTCTAGTGGGTCAGTGGACTGTCCAAATACACACCTACACACTCATGACACTCACTCTTTCCCATTACTTGTGGATATAAAAAGCAAGAGGAGGGTGTTACAATTACTGCCCGGCCAGGTCAGAGAGAGTGAAAGAGTAGAAGGAGTAGACACACAGGTAAGAAAAAAAGGTCGAGGGTTGAATACCTTTGGGAGCAGCTCTCTAAACTCATGCCCGAGTCCACTCTTCCTCATCCTCACCCTTCGTCCGGTTGGCCAGTGTGGCGTGATGAAGCTCAGGGTGCTCAGGTGCTTGTTACCAGCCAGACAGCTGACACATGCCGGCTTAAATTAGAGATCTAGCAGGCACTTCAGCTCTCAGCACACATTTCTCTCGATCTCTCCCTGACTGTGGAACTGACCACGCTGCATGCATTCTTCTCTCTAACCTCCTGGAGTTCTGCATGCGCTTTCTCGCTGACCTGGAAGAAAGGATAGAGCAAAAACAAGGGGTGAGCGTTCGATAGCACAACTGCACTGCTGTGTATGGATTACCGAGTTAGCGTTAGGCAGAAGCTACTCAGGGTCAGTCTCCATTCAGCTCAGCGAGAATAAGGATGGTGGTGATGATGTTGTCTCCTCTGGCTTTTATAAGATTTGAGGCCAGCCAGCTACAACATTCAGTGCAGTTGGATGAGCAAGTTCAGTGTAGGATTTTACTAAAACAACTGCTCGGATTGACTGATTTTGCTAATACAGTTGGGTTGGGGTAATATGCTTCTCTGCATTTATATCTGTAGGATAATGTGTCTGCCAGCTAACTGTTAATTGAATAAACAAACAGTAGTCATTACAGTTTTTAGAAATGGTATGTGGTTTTATTTCTAAAACTTAACACATGTGAGTGTTTCACTCATTCAGTGGTTCCTAGATTGAATATTTAAGAGATAGGTGTGAGTGAGAGGTCAGAGCTTTGTTCAGGTACAGCTGCCCGGCAGGCAGAAAACCTATGCACAACATTGTATCAATACTGCAAGAACGTAGACAATTTCACAATATCATGGTGCCTGCTGGGTCTCTGTTTTCACCGATTCTATGGCTGATAATCCACCAATGGAATGTCTGGAATTACTATGCTGTTATCATATGAATGATGGATCGGCGGATCGGATTTGGCGGGAAAAAATGTGCAGCTGTCTGATTAATTCTGAATAACGTGTGTCTGCTTATTTAAGCTCCTCTCAAAAACATTTTCAAATATATTTTGATTCACATTATATATATTTGAAATTTAGACCCTTTAAGGGTTCTGGGGTATGTTTCATTTTGTTTCTAGTATAAAATCACACAGAGTTATATAAGTGTTTTTGCGGAATATTGTTAATATGCCGACTCCAGAGTGATAAGCCTGGTTTAGGATAATCAGGCCAATTTTGAGGTCAAATTTCTCCTTTCAACAAGGGGAAAATTTAGCTCAGTTGGTGGTGAATGTTCAAATACTGTATGATAATACTAATTTGGCTTTTGCTTCTATAGATCATTATACATCATTATCTTGATAATAGACTTAATAGCATTGGTGCAGTTACATTATTGCTTCCTGATGCCATTGGTATTAAGTTTCACATCATGTACAAAGTAAGTCAAAGGCAAAAGCATAGTTACTAGTGCATCTCCAATGTTGAAAACATTAATTTGTGTTCATTTAATTAAAAAAGGTCAACTTAGGTCAAGATATTTTATAGTGAAAATATGGTGACATTTCAAGCATTTTTTGTTTTATTTTCGATACTGTCTGAATAGTTTACTCAAACTGGAAAGGAAATATTCTAATCACTTGAGATTCAGGATTGATTTTCATAAGGTGTTTTTGAATTACATTCTGAACAATGAACTTTGTCACAATATTAACTAGAATATTATCTGGAAAATAATGTTGGCGAGCATCTGGGTTTACTTTTTTTTTATAACTGAATCAAGTGGATCAGAATGGAAGTATTCCATCACTGACACATCTTTGTGCTTTTTTGACTCAGTTGAAGAAAAATGGCCTCCCTGCACAGCATCCAAAACAAAAGCCCCGTTTCCAGTTCAGTGGCACAACATGACTCACTGATAGTATCTCCAGGAAAACCTAGACTAGTTGGGATCAAGCCCATGACCTTTTGGTTTGTGGTTTATGGTTCACCGAAAGGGCACTGTTACACTGATTGCTATGTTAGCCACCTAGTGCTTGAGCAACATTCTCACAAATACTGTTGTAGAAAAAGCACATTTACTAGTATTATATAAGCTGCTAAGTTGTAATATTGTAGGTGCTCAACAGTCAATATAAACCCAATTACTATCCTTATGTTAATGTTTTTTTTTTTATTAATAAAGCTATTAATTGTTATTTGAATAAAAAATAGCAAAGCTTTTGAAGTTATATAACTCTTTAAACATTAACATATTATAGCTATAGTGTGCTGCTTTATATTCAAAGGACACTTAATTCTACACGCTAATTACTATGCTTATGCCATTTTCTTGCTTTTCAGTGCGCTAATTGAACTGAATTTGCTTTAATTGCTAGGTTAGCTGCACTGTCCTAATGCTACTGTATCTCTGTAGTGATATCAGTGTCATTACACAGCGGCCAGATGAAGCAGATGTCTCTTTGGGCTAGCAGGGTCTAGATTCTAACATGAAAAGCCCGTCCACTATTGTCCACTACACACAGACAGCCACACGCAGAGCCAGAGTTGGTATTGCTGCCATCTGCACATGGAGGATGGATGCCAGGAGATGAAGGGAGCTGAAATAAAGCCCTTGTCTGAAAAGGAACCGAGCTAGCTCTCACAATATTAACAAGTCTCTCAGGAGCTGAAGAGGGGCTAACAAAGTGTGCCAGACTGAAAATGAGCAGCGAACTCCTCCCAGGCTTGCAAGCCTTCATTTCAAAGAAGGGTCCATCAGCAATTGCACAAAAGACCAGACAATTGTGCTCATGTATGGATTTTTGCTTTTGTTGTTTTTTTTTTAATCGCTAATTCAACGTCATGTCCGAGACACATGAGAGATGAGTCATCGACGTTGAAAGGTGTTCATCATGGACTGATACAAAAGCACAAGCCATAGAAATAAATGCCAAGGCATTCAACATTGTCAATTCAATTCACATGGCCCTTAGCAGTGGCTATTGTAGCTATTGAATGCTTCCACTGACTAGTTATATAAGCACACTTGGTTCATTACTGAAGACCAGCAAGTCCCACTCAGAACATCACTCCAGACTTCAGCAGCTCGCAGGCTTGCTCTTTCGCCTACATTCACAGCTTGAGTGATGTTCCAGATAGAAAGGCTCACTTTCAAGATGACATCTTGGCAGGAAGGTAAACGAAGAGAAGTGAGAAAAAAGAAGAAAATGGACAACTCAAGCTGGTTTTGTCCTCTCTTGCCTTTCAAGGTTGAGAGAAAGATGCACTAAGCTGTTTATGCCAGTTTTTAGGTTGAAAAAGGACATTTTCTGCCATAAAAAGTAGCACACGCACCAACGTGACATCAGTTGTAAAAAGCGCTTTATAAATAAAATTTGATTGATTGATTGAACGTACTGCAAATGGTGTACATAAAACGCTAATGCATTTTTCCTCATATATAAGAATTTAAAGGAGGATTTCAAGGTTTTGTAGAGTTTGCAGTAACTATGAAAAAAATGTTGGCGCAGAACAATATTTTGGTGGGAAATTATTTATTTATTTTATTATTTTTTTGTCAAACTAACTAACAATAACTGTGTTAGAAAAGACATTTGTTGGTACAGCACAAATAGACCAAATTCATCTTATTCCAAGAAATGTTTGTAAAAAAGAACAAACTAAAGTATGTCCAACGTAACAGGGAAAATATGCCTGTTCACAATGTATAGATCAAATCCACCTTATTCCACAATATTTGATGGGAAAAGAAGTTTTTGTCAAACCTAACTTCCAAAAGCTATGGAAGAATATATTTGTTGGTACTCAAAACATAGACCAACTCCATCTTTTGCTGCTATATTTTGGTGAGAAATAACTTTTTTGTAAAGTTCGTCCTACCCAACAACATTAAACCTGTAGGCATTCCTTCTGGTGGCATAGAGATTCTGTGAATTTTTTGTGAGAGGAGCTTAAATAAGCCGAGACATGTCTGTCAGAGTGACTCAGACAGCTGCACATATTTTCCTGCCAAATGATGCGCTCTGTCATTCATATGATCATGACATGGTAATTCCGGACATTCCATTGGTGGGTTCCAGGGGCCAGCAATCTGTGGAGTGTTGACAAACAAAGGCCTCTCACCTGAGTATTTCACACCTACAGTATCTCATGAATAGTAAATGTAGGGTTAGTGGCTGAGGAAAACATAGTGTCACCTCATATGTTAAGCTTTAGAAATAAAACCACATACAATTTCTAAAAACTGTATACACAATATATCAGCACATCTGAAAGTCTAAGATTAGAGCATATTTAATCAAAATATAGGTTTATGCCACTCTTACTGTTTTGACACTTTTTTGCTGAGTTTGTGCTGAACAAAAATCTGTGTAACACATAATTTTAAATGGGTAATTTGTGAAAAAGTCAAGGAATGTCAGGCTACATCAGAGTTTCTGAAAACCCTCAGACTTCAGAGGGTTAATAGATTCATTCCATCCTGTTCTACCATTTTTGATGCGAAACATTTTTTAAAGTTTTTCTAGCCTTACAACAGTACCTATGAAAAATATAATTACATATATAGGACAAATAGATCAATTCCATCTCATTCCACAACATTTTGATGAAAAAAACTTTTTTGTAAAGTTTATCAAACCGAACAATAACGATGTAATAATATGCTTGTTGGTGCAAACAAAGACTAATTCCATCTTATTCTGCAATATTTTGTTAAGAACTTCACCTCACTTTTAAAACTTGTGCCTCACAAGTGTAACACAGATGTATGAATGGCTTCACCCTTCAGATGTTGTGACTGCACACTGTATCTGCATCCAGGCACATTTTGCACTTATGTCTTCTTATGTACATACATCTGGCCTTCAGCATTAACAGGTTTGCGTCCAAATTCATCGTCTGGTCCCAAATGTCTTGTCCACTAAAGAGCAAATTAAAGCAAACAGAACCAAGTGGTCACGGTCAGTCGGCACAGACCCCAGACTCTCCACAAAACTTTCAAGTCCAAATTGTTTCCCCCAAAGTGCAGCCTCACGCTGCTCGACAATCTTCGCCTTTCAAAGCGCCAAACTCTTCCGCCATCTGCTTCTCAGATGAAAGAGAAGGAAAGATGAAAAGCAGAGAGCCTCTCTTAGCATTTCACTTATTTATTTATTTTTTTCCCTCCCTGCCTTACAGACATCCAACCAATTATGGGTATGTTGAAGGACTGGCTCCAGGAGAGGCAGCAGGATTGAGGCTTGAAGTGTCAGACCACTGGACGCCCTCTCCAAAACGATGGAACTCTAATCTGGTATTATTTCGACTGTATCGACCGTCCTCGTCACAGGCCGTGGGGCTGCAGATTTAGACTTACACTACAGAAATAGATTCTATTACCTCCATCTTACAGGTACACTGTCTGTGATGCTGTCTGAAAAGACTGAGGCAAAACACTAAAAACGGCTAAAATGATAGCAAACTCGAGTAAACTCGAGTAAAAGACAAGTTTCACTAGTGAAAAATAAAACAATGGACTTGAAGCCTTGGTAGGAGATATGATGATGACTCATCTTAATCAGATCATGCATGGTTGTTTAAAGTACTATTTTAATGACTTTGAGAAATAGAGGTAATTCAACTTAATTGACAAAATGTAAAATGCAATAAAGATGGATGGGTGGATGAGTAGGTAGATAGGTAAGACTGAGCATGTCATAATTAAACCTCTGCCATTCAGTTTGGTTTACTTTTGAGTGCTGATGTGAGTGGGTTCAAGATCCAAAGAACTCCCAGAGGCTTCAAACGGAAGGTTGTAGATGCACAAGTCTGGGAAAAGATTTACAAAGATCTCCAAACAAGCAGAAATCAGTCTGGAAAATAACCTACAAGTGGAGAACCCTTAAAACAGCTACAAATTGTCCAAAAAAAAGTCCAGTCCAGTAAATCCACCATGGAATGGCTAAAAGGCAAGAAATGGAGGGTTCTAGAATGGCCAAGTCAAAGCCTGGCTCTTAATCCTTCTGAGAAGCTTGTGGGGTGATTTGAAATGAGCTGTGCAGCCAAGAAACCCCTCAAAATCCAACAGCTGAAAGAATTTTACATGGAGTACTGGGAAGAACTTTCTCCAAGTTGATGTCAGAGACTGGTAGATGGTTAAATTAACATCTAAGTGAGGTCAATTCACCCAATGGGGAAAATTATTATAAATGCTACTAGGACATTGGCTGCAACTTCTTCATCTGTAAGAATTTGCATAATTTTCTGTTAAATCACATCAAAAAGTCAAATGTCCATTGTTTTTCAAAGGTGAAGCAATTACATAACTTTTACCTATAGATACTGATCTGCCCATATTCTTAATAAAGCACTATTTCATTGCGTATCCTATTTGACTGGATATGACACTCAGTAACTAGGCTACTGTTTGTAGAGCTGTAGCGGAGGCAATAAGAAACATTTAATTCAAATTTTATTCAAATAGAGCACCTTAAAACTATAGAAGAGACCAGTACAGTGACTAAAGTACACCCAACTGACTCAGCTGTATGTCACACACAGCAAATATTTGTGAAGATGAAAATCCGATTACAAATGTAGGCAAATACGCATGAAAGGGGAAAGAACGAGTAGTTATGTCTATGCAAGTTTGACTAGCAGGGATATAAATTGCCTTTTAATCAACAAGAACAACAACAAAAACACTGAATTCCTTGTAATCACCTTCCCCAAATATTTAGAGTTCTGATGTTCTTCAATGGATTACTGTGGCTCAGAAATCCATCAAAAATGGACAATTCCCTTATTGTACTGGCATTTGCTCAAACAAAGTTCTTATCCTTATTGTAATTGCTTAAACAATGAGATGAATTTTGCTCTTATATTAATTCCAGGACTGCCAATCATGTCTACTGTGTCCTGTGCATATAAACTCAGTCTCTAAAGGTGGGTTAACACTTGTGTTGAATATGCGAGTCTGCAACCAGGACTGATTCTGGGCTCTTCATTAGCTCAGGTCTGTCTTCACAAAGGACAGCCACTTGTAAAACTGTGATTTGACTGCATAGTTCCATATGTCATGTTTGCACAGATTTGTTTTGTTTTTGGAAACTTAATGGCAATGGTCAAATCTTGAGCCAACATCAAGCCCTTTGAGCTTTTAGTACGGCTGAGCTTGACCCACCATCCTTCAATACATGTGGAAGACTGGCATGAAGACTTTTCTCTATCCTTGCACCCAGATGGTGGAACAAACTCCCACTGACTGTTCAAAAAGCAGTGTCACTCACAGTCTTGAAACACAGACTTGAAGAGCATCACTTTGTTGAACACTTAAGCAAGAACTAGTTTACATCTCTAACTGTAATGCATTGTAAAACTCTTCTACTGTGTATAATTATGTATCTTTCTAGGTATTAATGGTTTTGTTTTAACAGTGTCTGAACTAGGCTTGGGCGGTATAACGGTATTTTGTTATACAGCGGTATTTAAATATGGTGACGGTATCTAAAAATTACGATGGTATTAATCACGTGAGGTAATGCAGCAAATTTGAAAAAGACGTCTATTAAAACCTGGACTTAAACGTACTTCACACGTCAGCAAAACACAGCGCCAGTTTCACAGAAACACACACACACACACACACACACTTGATACTTTATTTCAAAACTAAACAAATAATTGTTTATTTCGGTCTCTGGTAAAGTTATTGTTACGTGCGTCAGGGTAGCGAGGCTGCTTCCCCTTTCCCCACGTGGTTATCTCCCTTCGAGCTGCGGATTGGCTATTCCCCTTTTATGTGGCATCCAATGGCTGTGTGCACTTTGGACTAATCTGGGATAGGGCGTGGCTTTGGTTTGGCCTTGCAGCAGAGAGAGTGCGAGGAGGACAGAGTTGCCAGGTTTGCTGTTTTCACGCTAAATTGGGCTTGTTTGAAAATCCAGTCCAGCTTGCGTTTTTTGGGCTACTTTTAAAAATTACAGCGGCCGCCAAAAAACAACAAAAAAGTGGGTGTTGCCTAGGATACTACTTCAACACGGCGTGCAAACGCGTATAAGTCGACACTAAGGAAGTTTGAAAACAACAATAACAACAGAGAGAGAGAGAGAGAGAGAGAGAGAGAGAACAGTCACTAGCTAATATGCCAGGTAAATGGGGAAATACATGAGGTGCTGTTGCAAGGACTGGGAAAAAGAAAAAAGGTTTGATGGACTGATAATAAATCCCTTATAAACAAAATACTAAGTGGTACACTCATAGTTGTTTTGCCATTTGCTTCAAACATGTGACAGACATTATGAGCTAGTTTAAGCTTCTGAAGGGTGGGTTTTAGACTGACTTTGGGCTGGATATTTTTGTTGGACCTGGCAACCCTGGAGGAGGCGAAGAGCAAAACGGAGCACACGGAAAGGACAGACACGCACACAGAGCAGGTGCATGCGCGTTTGTTCAGCTCTCTCTCCTCCACGCCACTACCAGATACACTCTTGTTTTGCCACACTACTGAGTAGACTCTGTTTGAGACACTACAAAGACTGGTAACGTTCAGAACCGTGTTGCCACACAATGACTGTGAAAGAGTCTGTTTGAGAAAGGCTCTTAGCTTAGCCAGGCTAAGGACTGGGGGGCGAAGGGGGCACTCAGCTGCAGCAGCCGCCACCGATAATACCGTATACGGCAGTATTTTCTCAAGCTCATACCACGGTATGAAAAACACTAATACCGCCCAACCCTAGTCTGAACTGAAGAGTCGTTTGGACTCTAACCTGTATGTACTAGCTGAGATGATTCTCTTAATGGAAACAAAGCACTTATACAACTCTGCGAGATTTCATCCTAGAAATAAAATGAAACATACCCTGGAAACCTTAAAGGGTCAACTTTTCAAAGATTAATACAGCTTGAATGAAAATATATTTGAGATATTTGTGAGAGGAACATAAGTAAGCAGAGAGCATATTTTTCACCATCAGTCAGAGCGCTGAACTTTTTTCCCACCCACTCACATGATCTGTCATTCAAATGATAATTCCAGACATGCCATGGAATGTGTGAAAACCCCCATTTCGTCTCAATAAACAAAGAGCTTTCACATGAACAAAGAGTGCTCACCTTAGTGTATCACACCTATCTCATAAATATTCAATGCAGAAACAAGTGACTGAGTAAGTGTGACACCTCACATTAGTTAAGCTTTAGAAATAAAACCACAAACAATTTCTAAAACCTGTAACGACCAATGTGTAGCCAACACCTCTGTTTATTCAGTTCTGAGCTCAAATGTCTTGGCTAGAAATGTTTAAAGTGTCTTTTCACAATATATTAGCACATCTGAAAATAGGTTTTTGGAAAGTCTAAGTTTAGGGCAGATTTAATTAAAATATAAATTTATGACACTCTTACTGTTTTGACACTGTTGTTGCTGAGTTTGTGCTGAACTAAAGCCTGTGTAACACTTTGGAAAAAAACTTAGGTGGGTGTAATTTGTAAAAAGTCAGAACATGTCAGACTACCTCAGAGTATCTGATATACCCTCAGACTTCAGAGGGTTAAAATGAGAAGATCGATGAAAGGAAAATAGATTCAAATTGTATCCATCACTGCTCAGTCCATGCTGTCCAAGTATAACAGACTGTTTTGTCATAAAATGCATCACATTTAAATATTTTTGCCTATTCAACCTACAGCATACACACTTAAGCTATATAGTTTCCAGTTTTTTATATGTATCAGTCTCAGACATTACCTTTGTTAAAGTAACAATATACTGAGAGACTGGATAATAGTAGAAGAACCATGACTGCTCTATACATGATACATAAACCACTCAAACATTATAAATAGATGAAAATGCAGGAAAATAAGTATTAAAAGGTGCCCTAGAATGTAAAAATGTATTTACCTTGAATATAGAGAGTTCAATATTGTAACAAGGCAGAATACATATACACAGAGGAGTTATTTTCACCAGATTCGTCCTTCATGGAGGCAGTAGTCAAACTGGCAGGGAGGTATTCATATTGTGAATGTTTTTCAAAAGGTTGCAAACATATAAAGTATTGGAAATAAAGCATTGGAAGAAGGCTCTCAGAGAACCCTAGAAGTAAGTTGATACAATATAAAACCTGGTCACTGCCATGCAATGAGTCCTTCATAGTGATTAAAGCTCTGCACAGGTGTGCACAATCAAGGCTGGGTAGAGCAAGACAGACAACCATAGGCAAATGAAGCTTCCTGCTGTCACCTGCTAATGGGCAGAGCCAAGGAATCCAGCAAGACCGAGCCTGGGAAAAGTGACCCCAAGTGGGAAGGTGCAAGTGCTCCTTAGGCAGAGGGGGGGCCCAAGCTGGAGTGAACCACTGTCCAACATAAGTTTGTGTGTATGTTCCACACTTCAAAGTCATACAGGCTCAGAGGTTTAACAGTATCAGTGGTAAAAATACAAAAAAAAGAATGTCCCCTAAATGGTCCCCTAAGATCAAAAAGAGGACTATAAATGACCATATGGTCTGTAAACCATCAGAACAGAGTTACCGCCAGTTAATTAAATAATCATTATAAATAATTTCTGCTCACAAACCTGTTTAGCTTCCTCTTATCTCTCCTCTTCCTTTTTTCCTCAGCTCTCTGTTCATGCCACTGGAGTGATTTCATTTTCCACACATTCAAATTGTTTTTAGCTTGAACATGCTGCCTCAACTAAACCAATCAGAGCAAAGCTCGTTAAATTATTCATGAGTTCACCATAAAGGGGAAAATGACTTGTTTCAGGAAGAGGCAAAATCATAGGGTTCTAAATAAAATTGTAAAACTAGGGTTGGGCGGTATTGGTGTTTTTCATACTTTGGTATGAGCTTGAGAAAATACCACGGTATGCGGTGTTATCGGCGGCGGCTGCTGCAGCTGAGTGCCCCCTCCCCACCCCCGGCGATATTCCCACTAGCAGAAGCAGAGCACAGAGAGAAAAAGAGAGATAGAGTGAGCAGCGTGAGAGAGTGAGAGAGACAGCAAGCAACGCGTGCGAGAGAGAGAGACGTCCACATTCATTCGTGACTCACAGCGACTTTGTTTCACTTCTATCTAACGAAATGAAGGCATTGAAATTAACTTTAATATGATCATCAGAGCGGGAATCGCAGCGTGCACGCAGATTCACTCACATCTGTGAGATGCACACGGAGGGCCGGTTGTATAAATAAGAACGAATAACTTTACCAGAGACCGAAATAAACAATTACTCGTTTAATTTTGAAATAAAAGTATCAAGTGTGTGTGTGTGTTTCTGTGAAACTGGCGCTGTGTTTTGCTGACGTGTGAAGCACGTTTAAGTCCCAGTTTTAATAGACTTCTGTTTGAAATTTGCCGCATTACATCATTTGACTAATACCATTATAATTTTTAGATACCGTCACCATATTTAAATACCACGGTATAACAAAATACCTTTATACCGCCGAAGCCTATGTAAAAAAATATCCCAATCAAAGTCAGATATCTACCAGAGCTCAAGTAAACCTGACCAGAAATGCATTGTCTGGGACCTTTAACAGGTAAAAAAAATGTAATGTTTCTTTGCATTAAAGTTAAAGTTGCAATCAATTAAGCTAAAATGAAACTTCTTTTACATTTGGAATCCTGCCAGTAACTTACATTTTTAAATTCACATCCTAGAGTTTGCACATTGCACATTGGCTAAAAGGTAAATACAAACATTACAATTCAAATTACAATTCAAATGTTGGTTTTAGCCTCTTAGAAATGGTAGATTTGGAAATGTAAAACGTAGGGTATTTAAAAGGCAACGTCCACAGGAGGACCTGCTTTTTCGTCTCTGGAGGAAAGACATTATACATTTCATATGGTGGTAATGTGTTAAAAACAACCAATTTCCTGTACACATAGACACACACTCACTGTTTGATGAATGCTTGATGATGCTACTTATTTTTCTGTACCAGATGGAAAAAGCCAAAGCAAGACAGTTGCTCTCGTTTTCTAAACATACCATGTTTTGTCTCTGATCATTGAGATTAGACAACATAAGATCAAGACTCCTACTCTGTAACCATAGAGTGCTCAGATCAGGAGATTTACCACGTTTAATTAGAGCATAACTCCAATTAAAAACCCATCAGGACAACAGCAACTACTTAGAAATGTTACAGTTTAATCACAGTTATATTACAATCATGGTCAACAAGGCCTTTAACATAAAATTTTGACTTAAAACATATTTGTATTACCTGTAATACATGTAAATAAAAAGTAGCCTTAACTCAGTTTACTGATATTTCACTAGCACCTCAGAGGGTGTGTTGGTGTGCTACCATGGAGCTCATAACTACACATAATTATGCAGAAATAACCTAAAAAAACATCCCTTTAAGGTTAAGAGAAGGGTTTAGGGACTATAGCTGATCTCTTAACTTCAATCACATGAAATCCAGCAAAAGTCTGTTTTGTTCTAATTCCTATATATGAACCAGATCATGTTGAAGTGCTTCAATTTTGGATGAAGAGTAGATTCATCGTTAATGGCTTTTCCTACAAATCACCCACCTCATATACAAAGTTAGACCTGACCCTGTGTATGCTCAGTCTCATTCTGCTCCAGGCACATACATTAGAACAGATTAGATTAGACAGACACACAGGCAGACACAGATGGATGGACACAGACAGACACAGATGGATGAAAGGACTGATGGATGGAAGAACATGCACACAGACAGATGGATAGATGGATGTATGGATGGATGGACATGCAGGCAGATTGAGGATGGATGGACATGCAGACAGATGGATAGATGGATGTATAGACATGCAGAAGGATGGATAGACAAGCAGACAGATGGATAGATAGATGGATGGATGGACATGCAGACAGATGGATAGATAGATTGATGGATGGACATGCAGACAGATGGATAGATGGATGAATGGACATGCAGACAGATGGAAAGACGGATGGATAAACATGCAGACAGATGGATAGACGGATGAATGGACATGCAGACAGATGGATAGACAGATGGATGGGTGGACATGCTGACAGATGGATAAACATGCAGACAGATGGATAGATGGATGTACAGTATAGACATGCAGACAGATGAATAGATGGATGGATGGACATGCAGACAGATGGATAAACATGCAGAGAGATGGATAGACGGATGTACAGTATAGACATGCAGACCGATGAATAGACGGATGTATGGATGGACATGCAGACAGATGGATAAACATGCAGTCAGATGGATAGATGGATGTACAGTATAGACATGCAGACAGATGAATAGATGGATCGATGGACATGCAGACAGATGGATAAAAATGCAGACAGATGATAGATGGATGTACAGTATAGACATGCAGACAGATGAATAGACGGATGTATGGATGGACATGCAGACAGATGGATAAACATGCAGACAGATGATAGATGGATGTACAGTATAGACATGCAGACAAATGAATAGATGGATGGATGGACATGCAGACAGATGGATAGATGGATGGATGGACAAGCAGACAGATGGATAGATGGACATGCAGACACACAGATGGAAAGATGGATGGATGGATGAACATGCAGACACAGAGATGAATAGATGGATGGATGGACATGCAGACAGATGGATAAACATGCAGACAGATGAATAGATGGATGTACAGTATAGACATGCAGACAGATGGATAGACAGATGGATGGATGGACATGCAGACAGATGGATAAGCATGCAGACAGATGGATAGATGGATGTACAGTATAGACATGCAGACAGATGAATAGATGGATGGATGGACATGCAGACAGATGGATAGATGGATGGATGGACAAGCAGACAGATTGATAGATGGACATGCAGACACACAGATGGAAAGATGGATAGATGAACATGCAGACAGATGGATAAACATGCAGACAGATGAATAGATGAATGTACAGTATAGACATGCAGACAGATGGATAGACAGATGGATGGATGGACATGCAGACAGATGGATAAGCATGCAGACAGATGGATAGATGGATGTACAGTATAGACATGCAGACAGATGAATAGATGGATGGATGGACATGCAGACAGATGGAAAGATGGATGGATGGACAAGCAGACAGATGGAAAGATGGATGGATGGATGGACATGCAGACAGATGGACGGATGGATGGATGGACATGCAGACAGATGGACAGATGGATGGATGGACATGCGGACAGATGGATGGATGGACATGCAGACAGATGAACAGATGGACATGCAGACACACAGATGGAAAGATGGATGGATGGACATGCAGACAGATGATT
>BRDA01025024.1:0-18426 GCA_036984385.1 Crenuchus spilurus
TTAACTAGCAGAGCAACAGCTATGAGACTAGCTAAGCTAAAGCTATGTACAGTAAAAGTTTACTTGTGTAAATAAACCCAGTACTATATGTTGAACAATAAATGTCTTACCTTCAGCAGGAGATGAAGTACAAAAGGAGTTTAGCCATGTTGAGGGAGGAAAACTGAACAAAAAAAAAATGGCACTGAAGGGAGGGAAAAGGACTGCCTTGAGGTTGAAAAAAGGAGGGTGGGGCAGCAAAGCTGATTGGTTGAAAAAGTTAGTTTAAGCTCCTCCTATGTTGTTCCAGGACCAAGCCTCACTTGGCAATATCAGGACGTGCCTCACAACTAGCACTGCATTATCTGCCATGTTTGTTTACATCTAGTTCAAAAATCAAAATAGAAATTCACATGAAGCCCTGCAAGGTTTTGAGGCTCAAAGCCATTGGTCTGGTGTGTTACTCATAAAGTGTGTGATGTTTCAACTCAGGGAAGATGTAGTGTGGCCGCCTTTATGACTAACAATGATCAAGGACAGAAAAATCTGTGAAAAATATTGTGTGGAGTATCTCACAGGTTCAACATTGCTCAGGATTTTTTAAATCCAGTAGTGTGAAGTGTTAAAGTGTTGAATTGGTCATTAACAAAAATGCAATTTTTATATAATCTCCAGTTCTGACCTAGTTTCTCAAAGTTTGGATAGTGCTGGTGTTAAACCACTGTGGATTCTTGGCACCATAATGTTCTCAAACTCATATCAACCACAGGACCAGAATCCACTGCTCTTCATCTGACAGCTAGTGAATGAAAAGGCTTGTGGGGCCACCTGTAATTACTCTCTCACATCTTTCAGAGCCATCTCAACAGCTTCTTGCCTTTAGAAAAAGAAGTAAATGCCACAGGGAACCCCCTCTATTATATAGAGGTGAGAAACATTAGGTCACCTAGTTAAATGGGAAAGCTCTGTTGGTCTTCTATTGACACAAGCTAAACACTTCTCTGACAAGGGCCTCAGTGTAGATCATGTTCAAAAGGGTTGTCATGCCAGATTTTATGATTGGGTCTGGTTCTGAAAATGTAAACATTTATTAAATAATTGTAATAAATAGCTTATTTTATGTTCATGTAGTTTCAGTCCCACAAGTCAGATTTCTGTCCAGGACAAGTTTGATTAAAGATAATTTATATATAATTTTCCCCAAAAACATTCCACATGGAGTACCATTGGGTTTGGCTCCATCAGTCACTATCACTAGCCTCAAAGACTCATACTGATTGACTGGATGATAATGTAATGTAGGACAGAAGCCAGGATCCAAGTGCAAGCATTTATTGAAGAACACCAAGAACAAAACTGTTCAAAGCCCAAATGAACTAGATGTTGGTTAATCACAGAGGAAAACACAAGCAATAAATTCCAAGGGATTAATCCAGATATCCAGGTCAGAGTCCAGGCAATGGTTCAAAAACATGACAGAGGCAATAACAGGATGGCACAGAAACACAAACAAGACCTCGCATTGTTTGGTTGGTGAACTGAGCTTAAATAAAGGGCTGTAAAGAGTACAACAGTTGAATCTAGTTCAGGTTATAATTCTGGTGATGGTGACCTCTGGAGGAGGGCTGCCATGCTGAGATGCAACAGATTTGGTTTTGTTTTCAGCCACATCACTACATTGGAATCATCCCAGTTTCTTGAGGTTTAATCCATACTGCAGTACCAGTCAAAAACACCTTCTAGACATTCAGTGGTTTGTCATTATTTAAAAATTGTCTACATTGTAGATTAATACTAAAGTCATCCAAACTATGAAGAAATACACAGCTGTGCCTTGTCAAGAGTTCATGACTTGCATTTCTTGCCTCTTAATGTGTTTGAGACATCAGTTGTGTGTCTACTTTGAAATCTAAAACATGTTTTGGTTTGTTTAACACTTTTAAGTTTACTACATGATTCCTTATGTGTTCACCCAGAGTCTGGATGACTTCAGTATTCATTTACAATGTAAGAAATATAAATAAATAAAATACTTAATGAGAAGTGTCCAAACTTCTGACTGGTACTATATATAAGCCAAAATATTCATACAGTATTACATCATGTACTATCCAACAATTCAGAGCCAATACATTGGTTTAATTTAGTGTTCATAAACAGATTATATAGTTACCATGACAGTCGTTTTCATTGACAAGCTACAAATAGAGTGTTTCCTTTTGTTGAAGAAAAAAGTCAAAAGTCTGAAATTTATGAAGCCTCCAAATATGCCAGTATGATTAAATCACAAGCCATCAGCACTGTCATCAATTCCCCCTTAAATTACTGGCTTTAAACTCTGCTAGTTCTTGGTTGATATTAATAGTTTTTGATGTAAATGTCTTCATGTTTGATGTAAAAGACATATTTACATGTCTGCATGAGTGTTGTGGCAGAAGAATGCCACAATGTAGCAGGATGTGCCAACATTTTCACAGAGTGAATGGAAAAGTAGCTGTGTATGTTTATTGTTATAAAAACTGTAGAGCTTCATTTTATCTCAGTTTTCAGTTATTTGCTCACATTACATAAATTACATAAAAGGTTCAGTTTGTATTTTTGTGGTTTTAATAGTAAAAAAAAACTTGTACTTTTTGGGTCCTAAATGACAATGAACATGGATTTATAATGCTGATACCAGACACTGGCTTGTTAAACATTATAAAGTGGTTTTAATCTGACAAAATCAAAAGTAAAAGATAAGATTCACCAATTGTTGCCAATGTGATTTTTCACACAACGGAATTTGACCTCCGCACTTAACCCAATTGTGCAGTAAAACACACACACACACACACACTAGTGAACACACTAGGCTGTGAGAATTTGTGCCCAAAGCAGTGGGTGGCCCTTATCCACCGGCGCCCGGGGAGCTGTTAGGGGGTTAGGTGCCTTGCTCAAGGGCACTTCAGTCATGTCCTGTCTGGGGATTGAACCGGCGCAAGACCAGATCCTTACCACTAAGCCACAGCAAAAAGAGTAACCAAAAAAAAGAGGTTATGCTAAAAAAGGGCATGTTCATCATTTCACAAATTAAAATGATATAGGCAATAAAATACATCAGAATAAAGGCTTCAAGGAATCTATATACTTCCAATAAATTCAGACATCATCGTACACTAATAGCTTTCCTTCTGCACATTCTGCTATTTTCCATTTTCTGCACCAGAGGAATTGTCACTGACACTCTGAAAGGTAAAAACACTGTATTGAAAAGCATGAAGTCATATAACTGACAAATGGTTTGTGTGCAATATGATGCTTTTGAATATTAAAGATCTTTATCAGGGTATTGAACCTGCTAGCAATGAATCATTCACATCACAGCAAAATCATCATCACCTGTATAATCACACACAGTGAAATACTAATAAATAACAGCACTGATGACTGAATAAAGTGGTGTGAATAATGACTGAATAAAGTAATGCATTACACATTACTGATTACTTCTCTAAAACTGCAAATGGAATTATTTATTACATCTTGAAAAGATTCATCTCATTACAACATTTCTGCAATACTTTATGAAAACCCAAACAAATCTGAACCAAAGTACAAAGAAACTCATTCAAAATGTGCTTCATTTCAAAGACAAATTCTCTGCATTGAACAAGATGCAGTAAGTTTTTTAATATTAGCATGATTGCAGCAAGGGCCATCACTGTGAACTACTGAGGGTGCCAAACATAAGGTCAAACAAACATCAGTCTGGGGTGGGTGGGGCAGCAAATGAATAGCAGGCCGGTGTTGGGTGGTACGTTTCCCCCAGTAATCATACCGTATTTTTGCAAATAATCCAAACATCCTAACCTTAGCTTTTCTTTACCGGTATATGATGAGAAACGTGAACATATAGCAGTGATTTTCACACCTTACAGCATGCTCAGCATGCTTGAAATGCACCCACAACATTGGGAATGGGAGAACAGCGTTGCCAACTTAATTTTTGACTAATATGCGCACCCTAATTTTTAGGCAACAATTTTTTTGTTAAAGTGAGTAGATTGCTCACGTATATATACAATTTTTTTTTCTTTTTTCATTTTCATGTGTGAGGAATATACAATCATTACTTTTCATCTCCCCAACATTGACATGTAAGAAATCTCTCAGATCACAAACAAATGATTTAATGATATGCTGAGTATCTTAGCAACAGAACAAAGGCACAAAAATTGGACCTGGAGAAAGTAAGAAGAAGAGAGATCTGTAGAACAAACAAAGCAAAGTAATTGGAGGAAAGTTGTTGAATATTTGAAAAAATGCCACTAAGAGTAAGAATAAATGAGTAACAGAGTTTTAGAAATGTTTGCATTGGAATTTTGCTGCAGTGTACATTTGGGAAACAGCCCACAGTCAAACAGACAGCTTTAGCCAGTGATCCAAGACAGAACGAGTAAATTGTACTCACAGTTGTGACATATTTTTGAAGTTCTGTAAGGTTCAGTGCAACTGTGGCATATGGTTTGCAGAAATGAAGTCAATGATGCTGTATTAGCTCCTCTTATACAGACCCATTCCAAAAAAATAGAATATCATGGAAAAGTTTATTAATTTCCATAATTCCATTAAAAAAAATTAACTTTCACAGATTATAGATTCAGGGCCCACAATTTAAATGATTTCAAGAATTTATTTGTTTATTTTCACATAAATTGAGCTTCTAGCTCATAAAACCCATTAAATCAGGATTTAAAAAAATTAGTATACTGTGGAGAATTCAGTCCAAACTACTTTTCAGTTTTTGCAGAAAAAAAGAAATTAGGATCACATCAAATCAACCAAAATATGGTAGTTTCAAAACGATATGTCAATCTTCAATACTGCAATGTGGCATTGAGGCAGTCAGCCTGTGGCATTGACTGGGAGTTATGGAGCCCAGATTTCCTTGATGCTTGCTGTCAGCTCTACTTTGTTGTTGGGTCTGGTGGCCCTCATTTTCCTCTTGAGAATACCCCATAGATTCTTAATGGGGTTTAGGTCTGGCGTGTTGGCAGGCCAGTCAAGCACTGTGATGGCATGGGCATCAAACCAGGCTTTTGTGCTTCTGGCGGCATGGGCAGGGGCCGGTACTGCTGGAAGATGAAATCTGCATCTCCATACAGATCCTCAGCAGAAGGAATCATGAAGTCCTCTAAAACATTCTGGTAGACTGTTGCAGTGACCTTGGATTTAAGAAAGCAGAGTTTACCAACACCTGCACCAGACATTGCACCCCAAATCATGACTGACTGTGGATATTTCTCACTGGCCCTCAAGCAGTTTGGGTTCTGTTCCTCACTTGTCTTCCTCCAAACCCTTGGACCTTGATTACCGAATGAAAGGCACACTTTACTTTCATCAGAAAAGACCACTGGCCACCGGTCCAGTCCTTACTCCCTGGCCCAGTTGAGATGCTTCCTATGTTGGAAGCCAGAAGTGGCTTGATCTGAGGAACCTGACAGTTGTAGCCCATTTCCCGAATGCATCTGAATATGGTGGTTTTTGAAGCTGTGACTCCTGCCTCATTCCACTCTTTCTGGATCTCTGCTAGATTCTTGAATCTTCTTTTTGATAATCCGCTGAAGCCCACAATCATCTCTTTTGCTGGTGCATCTTCTCCTGCCACATTTTGTACTTCCACTAGATGTTCCATTGATATGCTTGGACACAGCACTCTGTGAACAGCCAGCCTCCTTAGCTATGAACTTTTGTGGATTCCCCATCCTATGGAGGGTATCAATGATGGTCTTCTGGTCAGTTGTTATGTCTGCAGTCTTCCCCATATTGAACTGAACTGAGGCAATTGAACCAAACTGAAGCAATTTAATGACACCTGGGGAAGCCTGTGAGGGTGCTTTGAGTTTAGTAGATGATTAGTGTGTCAAACATTCATGCTCTGCAAAATTTGGGTTAATTTCTCCACAGTATTCTAATTTTTTGAAATCTTGTTTTTGTGGGTTTTATGAGCTGGAAATGTTGTGAAAATAAACAAATAAATACTTGAAATTGTTAAAATTGTGGGCCCTGAATCTATAATCTATGAAAGTTTGAATGGAATTATGAAAATTAATCAACTTTTCCATGATACTCAAATTTTTTGAAATGGGTCTGTACATTAGAAAAAACAATTGTGTATATTATCAAAGTTTGAAATGTGTTAGTTTGAAAACTGAATTGTTGAAGTTATTGCAAAATAGACAATTCAATTTCTGTTTGATAATAATATTAATATTATTACTATATTGACCCACTGTTAATTTTAATAACATCTACCTCACTGACTTTACTGCACCGTATATACCGATGAGTAAAACCATTATGACCAAAATGCTAATGTGTTTAAAATGTTGAATTTTACTGAATCACATCTGCATAATTTGACCTCCACATTTAACCCATCTTTGCAGTGAAACACACACACTAGTGAACATGTGCCTGAAGCGGTGGGCAGCACTATCCACAGCACCTAGGGAGCAGTTGGGATTTCAGGTGCCTTGCTCAAGGGCACTTCAGTCATGACCTGGGATCAAACAAACAACCTTCCTCTCACAAGACCAGATCTCTCACCACCAGACCATGTCACCAAAATACTAGCTGTATATCTTTGTGGTAGATGTTGAATCAGACTGAGAAATTTGGAGGACAGGGTCTATAGGTACTCTGTTGAGCAGGAGCAGCTCATAAGCCTTGACCCAGTCATTTTGCCTTTGACTTGACCCTTATAAGGTCATTCAGGTCTTCATACCTTAACATTTATCCTACAACCAACACAGCAACTATGAAAACACACTGATCACTTACCCTTAGATCTTGATTCACATACCCTTTATATACCCTCTTTTGCCTCAATTCTGTGGTAGTCATTGTAGCTGTATTGGGGTTCATCATCAGTGTGTTTATGTTAAACTTGTGGTTTGGTAAGAAAGTACCTACACCTTCTCAGCAGTTGTGTTTGGGTAATAAATGCAAAGACCTATCATGATGCATACTCAATGCCATTGGTCCACAAGGTTTTGGCTTGATGAACCTGCAGAGGGGCTACTGGCAGATAGACATGGATGAGGATAGTAAGAATATGACTGCTATGATTACTTCACTAGGACTATACCAATTCAGGGTTATGTCATTTTGTTCATAAAATGCTGGAGCTACATTCGAGCAGCTCATGGAAAGGGAAAGGGGGAAATCTGCTTTGAACACAATCATTGTGTTCAGGAATAGCATCTGCAGGACTAACAAGCAGTCTCCCAGAAACTACTTCAGGCATGGCTCATCCTTAACACCAAGAAGTGCCATTTCTTCAAAACCCAGCTGTTTTTTAGGCCATGTTGTTTCCAATCAAGAAACTGAAGTAGACCCTGCCAAAGTTGGGGTGATTCTGAAGTGCTCTCCTCCTTCTGACTTGAACTCTCTTCAGAAGTTCATGGGGCTGGTGTGATGGTATCATATATTCATTCAATGCTAAGCTGACATTGTTGCACCTCTGAATAATTTGAAGAAAATGATTGTGCCTGGAAGCAGTCAGTTGCATGTCAGGATACCTTTGAGCCATTAAAATATGTGCTACACAATTCACCTGTGCTGGCTCAACCAAGTTCACACTATCCTTTTCAAGTGCACATGGATGCCAGTGAGGTGCCTTTTGGGGCTGTACTGACCCAGTGTATTGAAAGGGATGAAAAAGCAATTTTTTAAATCTCCCGTCCATTGAGGTATGCAGAATTAGGATAATCGACTGTAGAGGAAGAATGCTTAGCAGTTGTCTGGGTCATCAAAAAATGGTGGCACTACTTCAAAGGTCAAGTCAAGTCAAATTTAGTAGGAATTTACCTTTGGCATCCAATACAAGAAGTGGTGTTGCGATATCAACTCAGGTGTGCAGTCTACACTGGTATACTCTGGGACAGTCTGTAGCTATTGGTAAGAACACCTGGGTGGATTTACTTTCCTCAGTGCAGGAGATTGAGGCAGCTCTGTAACTGGATGCCATCTATAATAATTTGAAAAAATTTGGTCAAGAGCTCTGTGCCCATATTTGTTTTGGAGAAAAACAAGGAGTGCTTTACAGGACTGTGCCCACCAAACATGAAGGTTTCAGCTACCATTTGCAGGTCCAGTATGCCTTAAATCCAGTTTTTGAAATACTTTAATGAAAGTCCATATGGCAGTCTCCAAGGGAGGACAAAAGAGGACCCTCTTAAGAATTCTGGAAATAACATGGTGGCCAACTGTAAGGAAGAATATGTTGAGTGATGTCCAATCCTGTCATATCTGCAAGGAATAGAAAGTATTGAGCTCATGGTCTGCCTATCTGATGCAAAGTGCTGAAGTACAGGCTTTCACTGGGTGTACCAGCTTATATGGTCTCTGACCAAGGACCACAATTCACCAGCCAGATAATGGCCATCTTATATGAGGCCTTTGTAGGGTGGTTCAGAAGTTGTTCACTGCCTATCATCTGCAAACCAAATTTGACAGAGAGTGAATACGACCCTCAAAACGAGTACCTTGAGCTTACCCATGTAGAAAAGAGCATATAGAGGTGTTAGAACATATGCTCCCATCCAGATAATATCTCTTTCAGGACACCTTGCAAGATGATGCTAAACCACATCAATGAAGAATCAGGGTGCTGAACTGTCCTGCCTGCAATCCAGACCACATTTGGTGCATCATGAAATAAAAAATCCAGCAAATAATTTGGGACTGTTGACCAGGTAGAAAGCTACATCAGACAAGAATGGGACAACATTCCTTTCCAAAACTTCCAGAAATTGGTCTAGACTGTGAATACAATATGGGTCTATTTAGATTTGCAAATCATTGCATTGTTTTTTATTTTTCACAGCACAGCTTTTGTTTGGAATTAGGGTTGTATGATTTGCACAGTAGTGAGAATGAATTTTGAAGCATGCCTCCCTGCAAATATGTTTCAGGTTTTGAATATTTCTAGGATGTCTTGTGTAAGTATCCCTTTATAGGTTATGCCATACCATCAAAAAAGCATTGAGTTTAGGAATCCAAAGCACAAATCTTTTTCACTCATTCTTCAGTTAATTTACTTGTGTGCTTTAGGTCACTGTCTTTTTGTATCACTCAACATCTCTTCAGCTTGAGGTCACAGACTGCTGCCCATACATTTGTTTGTAAAATGTTCTACATCTTTGAAATCATTATTCCTTCAATTATTGCACAGCATCCAGGCCCTGAGGCAGCAAAACAGTCCCTTCACCATGCTTCCCAGTTGGGATGAGGTTTTGGTGTTATTGTGCACTGTTCCTTTTCCTCTAAACATAGCACTTGCTTTATTGTCAAAAGTTCCACTTTTATCTCATCTGTACATTTTTCCCAGAAGCATTGTGGAAGATGGTTTTGGGCAAACTTGAGACAGACCTTAATGATTTTTGGAGAGCAGTGGATTCGTTTATGGTGTCCATCCATGAACACTATTTTTGTTCAGGGTTTTTCTAACAGTGAACACATTAACAGAGTGTTTTGCTGGTACCCTTGGGTTCACTCTCATTTTTTTCAGTTGCCTGTTGTGCTTTTGCAGTAATCTTAACTGCATGCCCACTAACATGTTTTGAAAGATGCTTGAAACCACAGTGTGTTTGTGTTTATTGCTTAATAGACAAAGCAGCTGCAGAACCTTCAATTCAAATTTTCTTAAATGAAACAGCTTTTGCCAGTCACAGATGCTCTCTTACTAATGTTTACTCAATATGTTTGAAAATAGACATGAACAGAATAACCGTGTGTATGTTTCTAGTTTAGTTAGATAATTGTTGTCTATAAATGTGACGTACATCATAATCATACCACAATTTATTAGTGATCAATGCAGAAATCTGGTTAATTTAAAAGGGCTATTAACTGTACATTTGTGCTTGGATTCAAGAAAGAAAAAATAAAGTATGGACTCTAATGATGGAGTCAATGGAGTAATTTTGCTGGATTGCTGTAGTTCAATGGCAAAATCAATAAGAAACCAAATCAATCATCACATCAAAAAATGAAATCAGGATGTCAAGAAGTGGTTTAGGATAAACAATGAACTACTTGTACAGATATTACTATAGAAAATACATATATTGCAATATTTTAAGAAGAACAATCATAAATGTCATGTGAGAGATGTACTGCTGGTTATAATTCTGAAATTTTAAGGATGCTTAATAAACATATGAAGATGGTTTAGTCTTACGTGAAGTGAGGAAAGGAGAAAAGTTCATTTAGGTCTCTCTGGCCCATCCAAGAGCTGGCATAGGCAGCAGAAATATGGTGTTTTATAGGCTGAGTTCAATAGTGGCCAGTAAAAAAATCAGAAGATGGGAATTACATTGCAAAAATTTCTGAGACTGCGTAGGATGGGTGCATTTGGCAGGAACTGAACTACAAAGAGAATTTATGAATCCTGTACTGAGACCTGATATTGGTTTTTTCTATATCTGACAAACAACAGACTAATGGAATGATTATTTATGCAGTGCGGGTGGTTCACAGTGCCAGACCTTCCACTGGCTGGCATACCAAAGATGCTCTTGTCTAATTTGCTGGCATCTTTAATCAGTCACCGACAAATACTCCTGGGAGAGAATGTTCACTTCTCGAAAAACAAAACAAAGCCTGAAAATGCGCAGCGCCCTGCCTAACATGCTGGAGATGTTTTGGGCCTAACGTGGGATATCTCCAGCTCTCGTCGTTATGCAAGACGCTGCATGTGAAGTTTGACAACGAGAGGCATTTACTAGATTTTCTCGGTGAAGGCAGAGCTACCCCAAGAGATTTCTGTGCAACATAATGACTAAACAAAGGACAGAGGTAGGGAAAAAAAGGTGCTGTTGGGCTTGTTATGATCAGACGTCAAACTGAGAAAGAGGCAAATTAAGTGAAAACAAAAGCTGTGTGAAGAAGCAGAGCTGGAGGACAAGGATATATCTCTCCAAAGACTTGCAGGCAGACTTCTCCAGAGGGGAAACACACTGCGTTAATTTACCCGAACAAAGAGAAGAGACTGAGATTAATGAACGAGCAGCAATAGCAGCACAGATACGTGCACACGCAATAGCAGTGGCCCTTCAGAGCTGTACGTCATATAAAATATCCACTTGGCTGTGATCTGTAGGGAACACAAAACACCTATCATTAATTTCACCCCAAATATTACAGGTCACAGACCCAAAAAGATTATACTGGTCCAAAGTATATCTGAATACAAGCATGCTCTACAAAAACCTTGCATGTCCTTTTTTGTATATTTTTGATAAATGGAACAATAGATAGAAATCATTGAAATAAAATCTCTTTAACTTGTATTATTACAGTATATACTGGATACTGGCCAGTTGGGGTGGGGGTACACATTGACTCTCAGACTGTCAGCTGTCAGTACACATTGACATTCATTACAAGTCTACTACCATTATCATATTATATTTTAGCTCTACTGAACATATAGGTTCAGTTTGTTGACTTTATAGTCCATTTGTTTCTCTGTATACATTGTTAGCCTCCTTTCACCCTGTTTTTTCATGGTCAGGACTCCTACAGGACCACCACAGAACAAATATTATTTGGGTGGTGAATCACTCTCATCATTGCAGTGACATGGACATGGTGGTGGTGTGTTAATGTGTGCTACACTCGTACAAGTGAATCTGAGACAGCAAAACTGCTGTAGATTTTAAACACTAAGTAAATGACAATAGCTCCTCTGTTGCTGCAGTTTGTCTTGGTTTGTTTAGCTCACTCAGGTCTACCAGGAACTTGGCTCTTGAGCCCACTGTGGGGAGAATGTTTAGGAGCACCTCTTCTGTGAAATGAAAAATAAATTGTTAATCTTCCTCTGAAAATTAAAGAACAGAAATAACAAGGTGCACATAAATCATTATAAGACTTCTGAGTTAGATATTAATGATTAAATAGTATTAAATAGCCATGAAACCCAACAAAATAACAATAAACACTGACTTGTAAATTGTCTCAGTAAACAATGTTTTAGCTATCTGAAAGTATTTATTTATTATACACATAATTCAGTGTTCAGTAATTAGAAGTATCTGAGAAACAGCTGAGAAGAGATCATTATATATTCAACCTGGCTGACGAGAGAATAAAACATTAATATGTCTGGTTTATTTTAATGTTTGGATGATCTGTGAAATAAATCTTTCTACAGCACCAGAAGGATAGTCAGGAGACAGTGAAGTGTATAAGAGTCTCCTTTCTGCCAGTTCCAGGTCTGCAGCTTTGGGACTCTCTGCTCTCACTGTCTGCCTGCTCAGAGGGACAACCAGGTCTTAAAGAAAATGCAGCCCCCTCTGAAATTGATGGCCAACTCTTGAAGGGCAGTGGACTTTGAACTGCAATTTGGTTGACCATGTGGAAGTAGACAGTGGGTGATTTAATCAACCTCAGGGATGTAATCAGAGGCATTGTCTAAGAGCCCCAAAGTCCAAACACATTGCTGAACAGAAGAAACTCAACATAATAAGCTGACATCCAAATTAAGGAGAGAGAAAAAGAACTGATTAATAAAATATTAATAAAGAAAAAAAACAACATCTGTTATACAATAAATTAGATATTTTGATCAATAATGTTCCTCTACATGATCAATGGCATTTAATGAATTATCATACACTCCGTGTTTAGGTTTTAATTTTTTAAGACTGGTCAATACTAGGAACACATTAATTTTTGACTCACAACTGAGAACTAAGATCTGATTTTAAAACGGATTCTTCTGGTTAAAATGTATGATATGTATCATATTCACACTGAACTATTTAAAATACTTTGTAAATTTAGCAGAATTTCTCCAATAAACACAAAATGAACACATGGGACACTGAAGAAAAGGGACATTTTTCAGGTTCCAGATAAAGTTTTTGTTTGCTGTAGGTTGGCTAACACGAGTGAACTTCAGATGATTTCAAGTCATATTCATTAACTATAATTTCTAAAACATACTTATAGATGGGGGCACGGTGGCTTAGTGGTTAGCACGTTCGCCTCTCAGCGCTGGGGTCTTGGGTTCGATTCCCCATCTGAGCGGAGTTTCCATGTTCTCCCCGTGTCTGCGTGGGTTTCCTCCGGGGTCTCCGGTTTCCTCCCACAGTCCAAAAACATGGAGGTCAGGTGAATTGGGTACTCTAAAAAATTGTCCGTAGGTGTGTCTGTGTCTGTGTGTGTGTGTGTGTGTGTGTGTCACCCAGCGATGGACTGGCGCCCTGTCCTGGGCTTAGTTGAATAGTGTAATGCCCTGCCCTGCGCCCAGTGAGGGGGTAGGGGACTAACCGCGACCCTAATAAGGATTAAGCGGGTGTGATAATGAATGAATGAATACTTATAGATGAATCTAAGAAATTTGGGGGAAAAAAACACGAACATTATTATCCGATAAAAATCTTTTTCACATGTAGTTGTTCATTCATGATTCAGTAACAGAATAAACTAAACAGAATGCTGTCTGTGGTGTTGAGAAAGTTAGATTAGTTAGTCAGTTTAGAAAGCTAACACTTGTGATGTAGCTAATTATGTATCGCTAGCTAATTTAGCTACAACACATAATCCTGATATAAAGTGAATCAGACATAGCTAGTAGTAAAATTAAAAGGAAGGCCTGAACTTGGATTAAGTTATGATTATATTTATGATGATCCCTTATGAGCCATTTCTCAGAGCACAGTATTTTTTTCACCTGGCTAGGTTAGCTGTGCTATGTTATGTTCTATTTTCATTTTAAATGTTCCTGTTACAAACCTTCAAAACACTATCAAACTGTATCTCAAGCTGTCTGATTCACAGGGTCAGCCTGGATCCAACTTTAGCTTCGCATTCTGAGTTTGTGTGTTAATGTTATGCACTCTGTGCTACTGCCACAGTGTTTGTTTTGGTTTGTCTTGAATAAATTCACGTAAACTTTCCCTGTTGCCACCACATCCTCCTTGTACTGCACCCACAGTGACATACTGCTCCTGAAGCAAATAAAAATAATAATGAAATTCCAGGAACAACACAACTGCATCATGTTCCCAGGTCAATATTGGATGATGTTCCTGGGACAGCAATGGAACATAGCTAGCTTACTATGTAATTCAAAGTAAAACATCAGTTAAAAAAACTTACTGTCGACATAAAATTTACTCCTATAGTAAAAAAAAAATATTCCAAGAACACAACTATATGATATTACTGGGGCAGCATAATTTTAGCTACCTAGTTTAAAACATCAGTTCCAGAACATTTATTCTGCTGTTAATAAAAACAAATATGTGCTTCTGTGAAAACAGCTCAATATGTTCAAGTAAATATTAGACCTTATTTTCTTGGAACTACTTAAGTCTAACCATGCTATCTAGCTAGTTAACTATTGCTATCTAGCTAGCTAGATGACTGGTATGCAAGCTAAAAGATAAATTTTCTATAACTTTGTTGCTATAGGTAAATGACAGAAATAGGAGTAATTATTGCAAGCAAGATTTTCATATTTTGAAAGGACATTGCTAAATATTTTGTTAGATTCTCAGATTTTCCATTATGTTAGCCAGATAGCTTAACTAGCAGAGCAACAGCTATGAGACTAGCTAAGCTAAAGCTATGTACAGTAAAAGTTTGCTTGTGTAAATAAACCCAGTACTATACATTGAGTATGTAAAACATGAAATTTCAGCAATAAATTTCTTACCTTCAGCAGGAGATGCAGTACAACAGGAATTTAGCCATGTTGAGGGAGGAAAACTGAACCAAAAAAATGGTGCTGAAGAGAGGGAAAATGACTACCTTGAGGTTGAAAAAAGGTGGGCGGGGCTGAACATGTGTAGTTTAAGCTCCTCCCATGTTGGCCCAGGATCAAGCCTCACTTGGCAATATCAGGATGTGCTGGTGGGCGCACACAGTGTTATTTAAGCTAATAAAACTACAATTAAAACTGAATATTAAGTAAGAAGGAGATTGTAAAATATATGGTAATTTGAAATAAAGATGATTAAATTTTGATGTATATTGATTACAGTTATATAAAGCTTCACAGTACAACATAACAAAGAGAATATTGTGGAAAGGTTTATTGTTTGAAACTTTTTCAAAAAGGTAAACTGTCATTTTATAGTGAGAAAAATAAGTATTTGAACACCCTGGCTGATCTGGAGAAGATCTGTGTGGAGGAATGGGCCACAATCCCTGCTGCAGTGTGTGCAAACCTGGTGAAAAACTACAGGAAACATTTGACCTCTGTAAAGGCTGCTGTACCAAATATTAACATTGATTTTCACAGGTGATCAAATACTTATTTGCAGCAGTAACACACAAATAAATTAGATACTATTAATGTCCTTAACCTAAAAATTTAGACATCTTGTACGATATATGATATTATACACTGGGTTGAGTATTATGAGCAGCAGTATCAGGCTTATGCTAATCCTCACGCAACAATTAAATTAAACCTACACTACTGGTGTTAAATTTAACAATAGCAGGTTTACTGTTAACAATGAAACAAATGAAATGCCTGCAGCACTGAAAAATCTATTCTAAAAATAAGGTTTTGTTGTATCTCACAGGATATATACTGTCTCACCAGTGAAATGGAGAGAGCTGCTATCAGCCTTCAGCATCACTGCTCCACCACTTATTTACGACTTCTTCAACAACTTAATTACTAGAAGAATTGGGAACAATAAACTACCCCATACCAATTACAACAAAACCATGATAAGATTGAGACATTCATCAAAGCATGTATGCAATTAAGCTTTGCTCTCGACTTTATAAGTGTTCACACTGCAGAAAACAGCTTTTGTATAGGCCATTACCTGTTAATGGGTCAGTTAACACTTTTACTACCTGGACACTGATACTGCCAGACTTCTTATGAAGCACAATGATGAGCATACAGAGCCAGTTCCAGGAAACACCGGTAGCCTTAATTAATCATTTATTGCAGCTCAACTGAAATAGCACTGCAAATAGAAACATCTATGGAATAGAAACATCTGAATGTCTTAGACAACCAATGCAGAAAAGGAAAAGCTGATCTAGAATCAGTTTTACTGACAATATCAATCCAGAATAGAGAGTAATCTGATTCAAACTCAGTCTTCTACCAGCCCTGCTGCTGTCTGAAGTGATTATCTGTGGCCAATACTTGAATTATATGTACAGTAAGTATATAGTCCCCTTCAGGTAAATCAAACATTACTTCAAATGACCATCAGTTCCCCTTGGTCCTACTTGGGTTTGATGAACATCAGTCCATGGCAAGAGGGTGGGGATGGGGGGTTGTGCAAACTATTGAGGGGAAGTTATACTACTCCCTACCCCCAATTTATGCCTATAGGGTAAGGGTGTGGGGAGATTAAATAATATATATTGTTTTTTGAAAAGTACTTTATTTAATTTAGTTATTTAACTAGTTCTTACTCATGTTTTCATTTTGAAAACAACAATTGTGAACTATACGTAGGTCTTTAGGCAGCAAATAATAGCAGCTAAAAGCCTATTCACCATTATTGAAGAAAAGTACAGTGGGACCTTAACTTACAAGATGAATTTGTTCTGTGACCAAGCTCAGAACTCAATTTGCTCATATATCAAATAAAATTTCCTTTTTAAAATGAATTGAATTTAAGTGTCTTTAAATAAGAAAAAATTTACTTTATAAATAACAAAAATGTATAAAAATAATAAAACATAAAAGAAAATGTAAAAAAACTGGTTTAATTAAGTGTTTTTACCTTGAAGATCAGATGAAGAGGCTGGCGGAGGTGGAGGAGATTGGGGGAGGTTTGTCATTTTGTCCTCTATTGCTTAACGTAACTCGCTACACACTTCATGATACAATCTATTGCTACATATAACTTACACACTATGCTACACTTTATCTCTGAACTTAACTGCTACTTTTTATTACTATTTTTTCACTTCACTTAAACTTCTTCACTGACTTTTGCTTTTTTCGCCACTTTCTTCGCTTTCACTTGCAGGGCATTTCAACAAAATCCTATCCAAGGAGGTTTGCTTTTTCCTCACGTGAGGCAAGTGTCATCACACAGCAACAACGTATGACCTCTTCTTCTCAGCACTGATCTTGGCACTCAGGCTTGCTGGGCTATGTAATGGCAGGTAGCATAAGCTTGCTTGCTCGTAACTAAGATCTTGGCTCACATCAAAAAGCAAAAAATCTACTGACAATGGCTCGTATCTTGGAAAATTTGAGATCAGACAAGATCTCACTGTACTGTAAATTCTTTGAGATAAAATACAGTATGGCATTCTGTTGACTCCATATTAATCCCAGTGCTTACTGCTGGTTACCTGGATTTGTCTCTTTAAACAAACAGCAGACCTTGCTATACAGTTTTGTTCACCACTGTTTCAATCTGAAGTACAGTGGCTACACATGCTGAACCAAATACTCTACTGGAAAGGAAAGTGCTGAGATCATCTTCTACTGTTTGCAATCAAAAACAGAGGTTAACAGTTTGTCCTAATTGTGTTTTTGTTTTGAAGATCACCATACAATAGATATTTAAAGATACACCATATGTGTATACAGTGGTGATTGAAAGTTTGTGAATCCCTTCAGAATTTTATATATTTCTGCATAAATATGACCTAAAACATCATCAGATTTTCACACAAGTCCTAAAAGTAGATAAAGAGAACCCAGTTAAACAAATAAGTCAAAAATATTATACTTGCTCATTTATTTATTGAGGAAAATGATCTATAAAATATAAAAGTATATTGAATTAAAATATATTTTCCAATCAGTTTACTGGCATTTGACAATGACAGTTAGTTTATTTTATTAATGTGGAAATGATGTGCATACTTCATATATATTTTCACTGTGAGTGTAAAGTAAGACTAAAGTAATGTGGACTTAGACTTGAACTGCATCAAAGTAGCACAGTGACTTGCCATTTTGGCTCCAAATGATTGATTTGTTTCATTAAGCAGTGCGATAATAGCCCTGTTCTCTTGGCATTTAGCAATCCATTCAAATCCAAAAGTTAGAGATGTCACTGTAATGCTCTCGGGTTCCAGGGCTGCCAGTATTTTCTCTCATCACTCTTGACCTAGGTGAGCTGGGACAATGACCAGAAGTGCCTTTTATTGGATTTTTACCAATAATGGTGTTAAAGGTCCATGTGTGTAAACATGCTATTTTTTCTAGGTGGGCAGTGAAACAGAAACATTCAAGTTGGGGTATCTGGTTGGGGTGGATAAAGAAATGTATTGCTCTGATATCAAAAACATTCATTCATTCATTCATTATCACACCCGCTTAATCCTTATTAGGGTCGCGGTTAGTCCCCCACCCCCTCACTGGGCGCAGGGCAGGGCATTACACTATTCAACTAAGCCCAGGACAGGGCGCCAGTCCATCGCTGGGTGACACACACACACACAGAC
>BRDA01025024.1:18436-37794 GCA_036984385.1 Crenuchus spilurus
AACTTACAAAGACAAAGTGACGGGTGGATCTTTTTTATCGTACAAATGTGTGTACCTGGAAATTGTGGTAATAACCATTTTTAGGTTATTTTCCGTGAAGACCAGTAACAGGGTCGAGTGGATCCAGTTCTCACTACTCTCTTTTATGACCGTCGGGACCTTGGGCTCTCGTAATGTCACTGTAGAGATTGAAAACCTAAACTTACCTAACGACCTTTTATTGGATTTTTACCAATAATGGTGTTAAAGGTCCATGTGTGTAAACATGCTATTTTTTCTAGGTGGGCAGTGAAACAGAAACATTCAAGGTGGGGTATCTGGTTGGGGTGGCTAAAGAAATGTATTGCTCTGATATCAAAAACAAATGCATTATATTTTTATTATATATTTTTTATTTTATCTTATTTATCTCAAAATGCCAGCTGTGTTTTAGGTTTCCATGGCAAAATCGCTAATAGATTTGGTCCAAAAATGACTTTATGCATTAAATGACTAAATGCATTAAATCTTATAACATACCATTTTGATGGGAACAGACCACATGATGATTGCAGTACATAGCGGGACTCGGAAATTTGGGTTGGAGTTCTGAGTGGCTTGGCTGATGAAGCCTGAAACTACCACCCCTCCCCTTTTGTATGACAGGTGACTGATAAGAGAAGTTTTCAGAGAAAAAAAACAGTTTAACACGGTTTACCTGGAAGTGTTTGGGACTTACTGTAAATTGGTTCATTATTTTAAGTATGAAATTGATATGGATTGATCAGAAGTTGCTATATGTATTGTTTATTTGAAAACTATTCAGGTACACCTAGCAAGATGGCGAGAGAATATGTGTGATAGAAAAAGATAGGTAAAAGGACCTATCTTTTACCTGATATATATATATATATATATATATATATATATATATATATATATATATATATATATATATATATATATATATATATTTGAAAGTACTTGTCAAAAATGTTTTATCCGTACAGGATACTTGTCTGAAACAAGTATCCGGCTCAACCCTAACAGAATGTTTACAATATGTTAGGGATGGAAGGGAAATGTAAAAAATTTTACTTGAGTTTTAAGCCACTTGGCTGATGGAGCTTTAAGCCAGACCCCAAAGATTTCATAGGAGAAGCGAGTTGGTGGTAAGTCTATCTTAATTCATCAATGTGTGTAGGTAGCCTTGGTATGCTTGGGAGGTCCAGTATCTGAGGAGTTTGACGGTACAATCTGGGATATTTTGACATGCTGCCATTGTTACATGTACTGATTCAGAATGAATGGCCAGAGTTTTGTTCAGGATGATGGCTGCTGAGAGAGAGGATACCAGTGTTGAGTAATAGTGTTTCCTGCTTCTGTCAAGAATAGTGGGCCTATTGTTAAGGCCTTTTGGGATAAACAGAGATTAATGTGGTGGACGAGCTGTTCATGAAAGCTGAAATGTAAAGTTTAAGTTTAAAGAGTCTTGTGGTTTTGATCTGTTTTACTTCTTTTAATTTAGAAAGTGAGAGTAGTTGAATTGAGTATATGATGTGTGATAGGATGGGTTAAGAGGGAACATGATGCGTCTTGTGGGATATAAATTTTGAGCATCTAAGGAAACCAAAGTAGGCCAGGTACAAGTGTTGAGAAGATGGAAGGTGAGAATTGGCTGCTGCAAAGGGTTTGGATGCAACGTAGTAGAATGTTCAGAGTTAAGGAGGAGCAATGAGGAGGCTGCAGATCTGTCTTCTGGACTGCTTTGATTAGGAGAGTAATTTGATGGTGGTTGATAGAAGGGTGCAGTGCATCAGTTATGAGTTTAGTGAAGAAGCTAATGGCGACCAGGTGTATCTTGAGTGTTGATGGATGGGAGGAGAGATGGGTGATGGCATGAGTGAAGAAAGTGGCAGTGATTGATGTGCTGTATGAAGAGAATTTAAGGTTGTACGTGAAATGATTTGAATATTTTCTAACTGGACCAGTATGTGGAGAGATGTTAATGTGAGACTGACAGAAGAAGTGTTTCTTGAGCTTTAGTAGATTAACTGCTGAATTTGTGGGTTAGCTGGAGTGAAGTTTCCAAAATTGGAGGAACTGGAGTTGGATTGTGATTTGCTTGAGGTGCCAAGGATTTGAGTTTCTGAAATTGAAACAGAGTAAGTCAGCTATGGCATTTGAGTTAGCTAGGACATGCATGGCTTTGGTGATAAAATTATGCTGTATAGATTGCCACACAAAACAGCTAATGAAATGCAAGACTGGAAGAGATTTAAAGCTATTTTATTGATTATGTGGATGGCAGAAAAATTGTCTAGATAGATGAGGATAGCTTGGCCTGACTACTCAGTGATGACAGAATACAGTTCACAAAGCCCTGAAGAGTTGTGTGGACTGGCAGCGAGGCAAAGAAAGGGCTCAGGCCAAGGGGAGGCAAACAAATGGCCACGTCTGTGAAAAGCTGGATGTCTGATGGGTTGAAGGCGGCATTGGCATAACAGAAAAAGATCCTTGTCAACTGGCAGAGAAGAGTATGCCAGAACTGAAGCTCAGACACACAGACACATGAGTGGATGGGCAAAGCGAGGTGAAGGAGATAAGAAATAAAAAGACGGCCATTGGGAATAATCTGTTTAGCATAATAGAAATGCCCCAAGAGAGAGCAAAGTTGGTGCTTTATGCACACATGGGAGAATGGATGAAAGAAGAGAAGACTGAAATGACACGATCAACCTTGTTGCGAGGAAGGGAAGCCTGAAAATAAAACTATAAGGAGTCCAAAAAAGAATCCAAAATTATACAGATGAACTGGAGCATCGCTGAGGGTCCAGTAGTTTTTTCCTTAGAAAGAGACACCCAGGGGCATAGAGGCATCTGAGCATTCTTGACAGCATCGTGATGCCCCACATGCAGGACAAAGAGGGTGGATCTACAACCAAAACCTTATCCAACAGGTGGAGAATGAAGAACACTTGAAGCACAAAATCCAACAAAAAAACGTGCTTCAGCCAGTGGATCAAAAATTTTAGGGATACTCTTGCATCTGTCGGTGAGATGTATAAAAAAATATGCAAGAAGTCCAGGTGCAAGGGGAGGAGCTTAAAAGCAGAAACTATAGTAGCATTAGTAAGGCAGATGCCACAACCGGCAGACTTGATAGCAGTAATAGAATTGTCAAGAGTGACGTAACACAATGAGAAGCTGGAACAGGGAATGAGGCTGAATGAGGCATGATTGGAAGGCCAATCATGAAACTGTCTGAAACGTCTTTTTCCAGTGAGATGACATCTGCTATGTCAGAGGGAAAATCGTGGCATACAAATGAAGATGAAGAGTCAACAAGCTGTGAGAAAAAACAAAAAGAAGGTTGTCCAAGAGGTAACAAACAAAGCATGGGTCAGGGTGAGCCAAAATGAACAAATGTGGAGAAACCTGCAGGAAGAGGAGGAGAAGCAGCCTACACAGTTAAAGTTATTACAAATCAACTGACCATTCAAAAACATAATGTGCCAGCCATGACTATAATGGCAACTGGTCAAACAAGGCTAAGAGGCATGTGCTGTGGGGAAGGAAGAAGAGGTTGGTAGTAGGAGAGACTGGAGTGGAGGCAGACAAACAAAGCAAGACAAGGCAGGGTGTGCCTGCTGTACACCTCACGATTGAGTGCATTATTGCCAGTGAAGACCCTACAGTAGAGCTTGAGGTACAGAGCACCCCAATAAGTGGATAAGTTCCACTGCTGGAGCCGAGCGGACATTCGAGTCGAGGATAATCAGTGATAATTGTGAAACCCAGAGCCTATGAAGGGCATGGCCAAGTCAAGGACAACCACTAAATAGTCAATGCCAGGCTGGAGCATGGCAGGTGGGACCATTAAAGGAGATTCTAAAAGACCCAGTGCCTGAATAGGAGGAGCAGCAGGAGAGGAAGGAGAGAAGAAGGGCAATTGAGGGAGGGGGATGGATGATTGAGGAAAAGGGAAGAGATTATCAAAAATGGATGGGACAGACAGCTGGGAGGTGGACACAGCAGGGCTGGTCGCAGACATGGTGGGAGGTGGGACATCCCTCATGGAAGCAGTAGGTGGTGGAAGAGCATCGTCTATGTGCCAGGAGGCTCTGTGGCTGGGTTTAGCTAGGGAGATGACATCATGTGGATGTGCTGTAAAACAATTTGCAAGCTGGGAAGCATGGCAAGAGGGGAGAAAGGTGCTTGTGCATCCACTGGAAATGCAGCTTGTCTATCCACAAAAACTGGACAGAAGGAGAAGTATACATGGGTGAAGAGTGGCAGGACTGCTGGGACACTGGTAGACTGGAATGACCCACTCTCGAGGATGAATGAGAAGAGGCCAGGGCAGGAGAAGCTGGGATCAACATGATGGACCTCAGACATCAGGAGGGGCAGGAGAGACTGCAGAGTGATAGCTGGAAAAAAACTCAGCATCCAAGGTGACGAGGTCAAGGTCAGGGTCTGCTACATTGGTGAAAAGTTTTCGAAATGAGGAGTAGGTAGAATGGAAGGATTTTTATAGGGCATGAATGAATGAGAGGCGGCGTTATATGGTCCACCTCCCAAAATTATGTTATTACATAACATCATCTTCAGAAATTTCTTACGACTTTAAATAATCATTAATAATATGTAGGACAATATCAATAATAAAAATGTACATTAAGTGAACACAAGTAGAGAATTCAATTGAGATGAACTTTTCAGGAAGAAAAGGAAATACTTGTTTCTGAAAACATACAAATGCTTACACACACACACACACACACACAGGCTGAACAATAAATCATCCCGACATAATGGCTGGTAATCTATGGGTTGCATAGATCATTGTGATTTTCCTGGTCATACTAGAGCCCAAACAGGAAGCTGGCAGACGGTCATCAATATTGACTGGTTCTCCAGGGAAAGCATGGAGAGACCTGCCTCTGCTCTCCAGCCACAGGCAGGAGCACAGGTGCTTAATGGGATGAAAGATATTCACCAGAGTAGGATAGATGTGGGAATTAGGCTCTGTTCTGATAGAGTGCTACAAAAAGCGTGCATTCTGTATTTTAGGGGAAATTAGAGTTACAGTCAAGTGCAAAAAAAAAAAAAAAACCCACTAATTTTGACTTTATCAAATGAACTAAGAGTAAAAAACAGCCTACGGCTCAGGAGTAGACAAAAACACTGTTCTATTTTGGTGCTATATATTACTATTAAAAAAATATATATCATAGATAATATAACATACTGTATATAAAACATGCCTTTATGTCATCAAATCTTGATAAACTTGTTTTTGAAGGTTCTCTATATTGCAAATTTTAGTGTTTAGGAATTGGGAACCACTGTCATAAAGCAAAAGTCTTCATCTTGGCCCAAGAGGAACTTAGAACCTTTAGTATTTTTGTCCAGTTCCACATACATTAACCGGTGGATCATTGTTTTACTGCCCTTGTATTAGTGGCTCAAGTACACTATTACACCAGCATGATTAAAGTTCACCATCTTACTGATAAGCTCTGGGTTATGATGTGATGACTATCTCAAAGTTTTCTAGGAAGAGAGTAAAAATGTTAAATTGGGCAAAACAGTAAACTGAGCAGAGCTTATTTGAATATTTTAGACTACAGCATTTACTTCTGATGAGAATACATACAGTCACAGCTTTACAAGAGAGACGACACTCACATCATAGCTGTTCAGATAATGCCATAAAACAGCCAAATCAAAGACTGACTGATTGGCAGATTATGTATCCTATAAGCTCAAGGTCACCTCTCAACTGATGGATACATAAAATCCTTTGTCCGAACCCTAAGACAACCTATGATGAATGAGGTGTAGCAACCATACGACTGGTTTGGCACAGAGGACAATGGAAGCTGTGATCCACAACCATGTCCTTTGAGGGGAAAGCAATGTTATGTTTTCATCTGTTGTAGTAGGCCACCAGCTTCTTGTAGCATTCATATTTGAGCTGATAAAATTTCCCCTCTTCCCATGATACCCCAGTCCAAGAAGGAATGTTCTAGCATCTGCCTATTTTTTCTATTATGTTTCAAGACAAAGGCTTTTCTATTCTTTTAGAGGAAAACACAGCAAAATGATTATCTCTACTTACTGACAACATTGCTTCAGATATGAAAGATAAAATTAAATTATATTCAAAAACTCTTGAAGTGGCTGACACATCATTACTGTAGTGTTTTAAAGGGGAATTCCACCACTTTTTCTAAATTTCTGCTCAAATTTCACTCATTAAGATGTAATCAGTCATTCAAAGTAATTAATATGAAACACGCTATGCAGACTTGCTGAGTGTGAACTGTTCACAGTGGTGGTGATAGGAACCAAATGTCTAAAGTCTAAAATCTACTTCAGGGATAGTTGCATGAAATGGATACAAACACGTTGCCTGAAGCATCAGACAGTTTTACAGTTTTATAGTATTAAGAGTTTTGATAATACATACACGGTCTAGTATTCGAAGAAAACCAATTTCTCCATATTTATCACTATTCTGGCACTACATTTAAAAAGAAAGAAGACATTTATAGACTCATCGGTCATTTTTAGGAAAAACAGCTGTAGCTCATCAAATTAATGATGCAGAAAATATGAAAAATATGACTGAACCTGTCTGCCTTTAAGCACTGGTCATTTGATGACGTTAATTAACTTTCAACTAGCTGGCTGTCTTAAATTTGCCAGAATGAATATAAAGCTTAACATCAAGCTTAAGAGTCAATATGCTAATATTAATCATAAGACCTCATAAAAAGTTTTTTAAAGGTGTTATAAACTGAGAACTTTGGGCAGCCATGGCCTAAAGGTAAGAAAAGTGGACTTGGGCCAAACAGTTGCCAGTTCAATCTCCTGGCAGGAAATTAATGGTTGGATGTGAATGTACAGTACTTCCACATTCCTAAACATCAATGACTGAAGTGCCCTTACACAACTAACTACCAACTGCTCCCCAGGTATTGCAGCTAACCTGGCTGCCCATGTGTGTGCTGTATGAGTGTATCCACTGCACAGACAAAAAAATACTGCACAGAGTAAAATATAAAGTACAATTCCCTATTCAATGTTTAACATCTTTAAACACATCACTGACATTTTTTTGCTTCATATTTATTGATGACTACTGGGTAAACATAAAATTAACATAATGGTATACTCTCAATGTTCTGTACACATGTACGCATCAGTGTGCTTTGGGGTCAATTCAACCCCAGGCTGTTTTAGGTGTTTTATAAAACATAAAAATATCAACATTTTACAGAACAAACTTTGTCTGAGACAGAGGAGACGGTGTCTGAGACAGAGCAGAATGTGTCTGAGACAGAGAAGAATGTATCTGAGATAGAGGAGACTGTGTCTGAGACAGAGGTGACTGTGTCTGAGACAAAGAATAATGTTTCTGAGACAGAGGATAGTGTGTCTGAGACAAAGAAGAATGTATCTGAGACAGAGGTGACTGTGTCTGAGACAGGTGACTGTGTCTGAGACAAAGAAGAATGTGTCTGAGACAGAGAAGAATGTATCTGAAATAGAGGAGACTGTGTCTGAGACAGAGGTGACTGTGTCTGAGACAAAGAAGAATGTGTCTGAGACAGAGGAGAATGTGTCTGAGACAGAGGATAGTGTGTCTGAGACAAAGAAGAATGTGTCTGAGACAGAGGAGACTGTGTCTGAGACAGGTGACTGTGTCTGAGACAAAGAATAATGTTTCTGAGACAGAGGATAGTGTGTCTGAGACAAAGAAGAATGTATCTGAGACAGAGGTGACTGTATCTGAGACAGAGGTGACTGTGTCTGAGACAAAGAAGAATGTGTCTGAGACAGAGGAGAATGTGTCTGAGACAGAGGATAGTGTGTCTGAGACAAAGAAGAATGTGTCTGAGACAGAGGAGACTGTGTCTGAGACAGGTGACTGTGTCTGAGACAAAGAAGAACGTGTCTGAGACCGAGGAGAATGTGTCTGAGACAGAGGAGACTGTCTGAGACAGATGTGACTGTGTTTGAGAGAGAGGAGACTGTGTGTGAGACAGATGAGAATGTGTTTGAGACACAGGAAAATGTGTGTGAGACAGAGGATGATGTGTCTGAGACCAACATGAACTATGTAACATAAACGTGGGGAACCATTTTAATTATAATCATTTTCTGGAGTTTTAAATTGCTGTGGTCAAATTGACCCCAAGGATATATGTTAGTAAATTTGAAGGTAATAGGAGGGTTAATCAAATCAAATCAAATCAAGTTTTATTTATAAAGCGCTTTTTACAACTGATGTCACAAAGCAGCTTTACAGGGTTAGTAATAACAGACATCAAATCATTAATCCCTAATCCCCGGTGAGCAAGCCAATGGCGACAGTGGCAAGGAAAAACTCCCTCAGAGCTGGAGGAAGACACCTTAGGAGGAACCAGACTCACATGGGTGACCCATCCTCCTCTGGTCTGCTAATTCTAAGTGGGTGATGAATCATAATCATATGATTTTGTTGTAATGTTCATGTGAACTGATATGGTGACAGTAAACTTTAATAAAAAAGTTATTCTTCTTCTAAAAACTTAAGTGTTTCTGGTTCAATCCCCCTGGATCAGCAAAAAATGGAAGAGGTGCTTTCCCCCTAAACATATGTGTGTATTCACTGTATGGATGAGTAAAATTCAAAAAAATTCCCCAAGGGGATGAATACAAATTACTTCATCTTTTAATCTTTTCCCCTGTGCTTACATAAAAATGCAGGGAGTTAACTTTGAGAAAACATAATAAAAACCAGTGATTATATGCAAAGTAGATATTTTTAACCAATATCATCAAAATGTGGAACAAATACACATACAAGTAAATACAGCAATACAAAACAACACTATCAGTCATTAAATCCTTAAAAGGAAGGTGGACCAATGGGACGGTGCCCATTCAAGTATCTCTTTTCTTGCCTATTAACTATGACCAGTAATCCATATAAAACCATCTCCTTCATAGAGTTAACCTTAGCATTAGCCCAAACACATCAAAAGTCATACTTTCATAAAGCATTCAGAGTATCCTCAAAGTCCCAAGCAGCAAAGTAATTGGCCAAGATGTACAGCCACAAATTGCTTGCAGCACCAGTAAAAGGTTTTATATGCACTAGTTTCCTCTACAGGACCAGATGTGTTAATACCACATTGGCATGCTACAAAGTTTAAACCACAGACTGATATATAAGAACTGGACAGAGCATCAGTAGCAGAAAAGTGAGGACAAAATGTCTCTGATACCCTCTAGTGGCTGGTTGCAGTACAGTTTTAAACCCCGCCCACAACCGTTATATTGAATGGGAGTGACAGGAAACCTTGACATAATTTTCCTCATTCAGTGATTTTTTTGTCAGCTGTGTTGTGTTAATTTTATAAATGTCTTTTAGAGAAGTTATTTAGGGATATTTAAAGGGCGAGGTGATTGACAGCTTGGTTGAGTTGATTGACAGCTCATTCTGACTTGTGGACATGCGTCTCCTCATGACTCACAGCAGAAACACAGCTCAGATTATTGTACATTCTGTGACTGTTAATAAGAGTGAATCACTTTGACGTTGAACAGAAGTGACGTCTTGTTCTGCAGGAAGTTGTACTAACACACTCAGGAGGACGTTAGTGGCAGGTTTTTCAGTAAGTGGCTCATTTTGATTTCTGACTAGCGTATCAACACGATCTGGCTTTGTGATCCTGGCAAAAGGGGCGTCACCCCAAGAGAGGGGGCGGAGTTTGAGTTGTAGTGCTGTCTCGCCTTCCATTTCTACTGTGCATGCTCTGGTTGCAATTTGCATCTAATAAGCAAGCACAAACAATATGAAGTCGTCTATTTTGGCCATTTTTTGGTTTCAAACCATCACAGTGGCAGTAAATGGAAGCGCACCATCCAGTTCTTATATACAGTGTATACAAAGTGTAAATATGTCAAGTGTTTCTACATGTGTGATGTTATGTTTTGGCTGTTAGGATGAAGCTGTCACACTGAATCAGGAACGTTTATTCTTGCAAAAGCTAGACAAACACAAAATCTCTTTTTTCTCCAAGTAGTTAAAGAAATAATGGCTCCATCAAGAAAGGTAAGTCTGGGAAAGCTTTATGCTGCACAGTAATGATTTTTACAGTGTAAACACCTGTGTGTGAGTGAAGGTGCTCACCATTAGGTTTATATTGTAGTGACGGCCACATGGCTGGTGAGAGCACAGATTGCACAGTGTTATTAAAACTGCAGCAAAGTTATTATCGAATAATGATATGTAGTTTGGCACACGGAAGCAGAAATCCATGTAAGCCATAACACACCAATTACTTTTTAACAACGCTGCTTTACTGCACTCTAAATTTAAGGCGATACTTAAGCGGGGAGATTTAACACACACTTTTATTTCCCTTTGATGAATTGCCTGATGAGTGTGGAAGGCACCATAATTATTATTTTTGCCTATGAACTAGCTCTATTAGAGTGTCGAGGAGAGCGTTTTAATTTGTCCTGTGTTTATATGCGGTACATCTCAGGCAGGACAGATGTGTGTACAGATGCTCTCCTTACTGGAGGAGGCACCAGAGAAAAGGCTCTTTAATGTCTCGGTGTCCGCCCGCGTTTGTTTTAAGATCAGCCTGTCGGATTTCAGAGGCTCTCTGGAGGACCCGGCAGTGCTGCAGAATTTGTGCGATATGGGAATGTGACAGCTGTACTGTTCCCCTGCTCTGATTCAAGCTGTCTAGAGCTCACACATGTACACACACACACACACACAAGAGGAGATGGCACTCTGTGCCCTGCTTGCTATTTTTAAGAGTCTCCGTGGCCATCTGCATGGGACACCATTACTCCTGGCCGTTTCGCATGCTGGAGCCTTGTTACGGCGGCAATGAGTGAGGGAGGTTGCCAGGCGAAGGGCCCTGGAGACTGCATTGTCCAGATGCTGCTGCTTTTCCCAGCCTGCCTGCACTCCTGCCAAAGGGAACACTCTGCTCTCGTTTCCAAAGTGTGCTGCTACATCCGGGGTGCTCCGAACAGCAGGGTACCACACACACACACTCAGACACACACACACACACACACACACACACATATTAAAAAAAAAAAAAAACTTTATTTAACTTCACTTATTAGCTTTCTCTTTCCTGAGTGTCTGACTTGGGGATTGCATGTGGGGGGAAACCACAGAAACTAGGATAGTCTGGCATATTGGAACTTAGAACAAGTTTGGCCTTCGAACTCTATCAGTTCATGCTTGAAATAGCAACCAAAGTCAACATTTTGAGGAGGAATATCTAAATATAGCACTGAACATTAGCTCTGAAAGTTTCTGAGAACTAACATGCATGTGGGAAAAAATGTAAAACTGGGATGGACTTGTGCTTTGGAGAATTGAAAAGCTTGGCTTTTGAGTTTTTGAAGCTTGAAGGTCTTAATATAGTGTATATCAAAAACTTTGCATGGATGTTTCTCTTTAAAGAGTTTAAGATACAGGATTTCACAGTAGACTCACTGTGACTCTGATCAGGATAAAGAGGAAGATGATGGATGAATGGATTTCACAGATATTATATTTTGTTGTTTGCAGAGCACACTTGCTAATTTATGCATTTTCCCAGCATTCCTTGCAATTCTGTTAGTTCATGTTAATAAACACACATTTTTTTCCAGTTATTTTCATATTAGTTTTAAAGTTTTAACATGATATTCTTAACGTTAAGATAGAAAGAATTTAACAACTGGAGTAGAATCCAGCTCTCGACTCCGGACACTGGAAATGAGAAGTCGATGGACTCCACTTAAATTAAGCCAATACAGCTCCAGGGCTACACACAAAAGGTATTATTGTAATTTGAGTCACATTACAATGTACATATAACTATAACATAGACTTACCACAATCAGAACCAATCAGAAGCACTTCAACATTCAGAATCATTACCCAAGAGTCAACACAGACCCTCTGACCACTCAGAGTTGAATAGCTACAGTTATTTGACATTCAGTGATTCAAGAGCATCTACAGTGCACAACTGTAATATATATATATAATATATATATATATATATATATATATAATAAAAAAAAGTAGTAAAGATAATACTACTATAAATATATACAACTAATGTCTGTAAATGATATATTTGGATTAGAGTAACATGCTGTATTGCTCTATGCATTTCATTCACAGTAAGGCCAGTAATCCAGCTGTGCTTACAGCAATTTAATGAAAAATTACAGATTTCTTTACAGATTAGAGTGTATTCATGCAGCCCATATAATTAAACAGAAGAGAAGACTTGCAGACATGACTGCACACCAGTACCAGTGGTTTTCTGATCCGGTCTGCTGATTCCTGTTCCATTAAGATCGAAGAACGAAGACACCTGCGTACCTTGAAACTTCTTTCTCTCTCTTTCTCTCTCTCTCACTCTCTCACTCTCTCTTTCTCTCTCTCTCTCTCTCTCTCTCTCTCTCTCACACTCAAAATGAAATCATTTGAATCTGATAAACCCTTGTTTTGCTTCTTGCCAAGAGCCTTTTAGGAATGATTAAGAATCTTTTATATAACATTAGTATTCTTTGAGACATCAACTGAAATGCTTTTTTACAGAATCATCCCCTGAAAGTTACTGTATGTGAATATAAGTGTCTCTTCTATGGCATGGCTCCATAGAGCACTTGTTTCATTTCTGTTGGCACCTTTAATTTTAAGGACATAATTAAACCCTACAGTTTACTTTCAGACATGGCCACATGTTCCTCTGCAGGTTCCTGTGACTGTCTGATCTGGTCTGCTGACTCCACTCCATTAAGACAGAAGTGAGGAGACACCTGCGCACCTCAAAGCCTCTCTGTCTCCTACTTTACTTCCTCTGTGACTCGATTTCATAAATATTCAGGCAGGCAGGCTACATGGGTGGCCAAGGCCGTGCCACACACTATTACTCCCCCACCTGAGCACATCCACACTGACAACCTCCACCTCCCACTCTTCCGTCTATACTGGCAACTCTGTCTCTTTTCTCCCTCCTCTTCCTGCCCTCTGCCAGGCCTCTTGCTCTATAAGTGAGAGGACCAACATTATAGCTTCCTGCTAAGAATCTAATTTGCTAGGCCATACCTCTTGTTTGCTGGTAGGGGTGGACAGAGAGAACTGGTTAGAAAGAGAGATGTAGAGGTGGGTGGTCAGATAGAGGGTGAAAGGAGGATGAAGAAGGGCAGGAGAGGCGGGTGTTGGGGTTGGTCGGTTGCATTCAGAACATAAATCATGTGGTACGCTTGAACAGCCGGACACCAAAAGCAATTCCACTCCTCACTTCAGTGGCTAAGGTGTTACAAACTTGTGGCTAGTCCTGAAAATCCACTGAGATCTGAGCAAATTTTACTTCCCCTCCTTTTCTTCTTGATCTGTCTCATTCTCAGTCTGATTGTCTGGTAGACTTGTATTAGCCACAACACATACACTATGTTTTATATGGAGGTGGACCACTCCCATCCTAGCAATGACAATGATCTGTATGAATACAGCTGTTTCTGGTGTGCTCATACCAGCACTTTACACACTTTACAACATACCACTACCATGTCAGTGCTGCTACTGTGCTGATGAGTAACCACCCTAATGTAGGGTGACCAGATGTCCTCTTTTACCCGGGCATGTCCTCTTTTTTAGACTTAAAAAAAAAAACACCGGGCAGAATTTCACAAATGACCGGGATTTTGTTTTACTCGAGAAGCGTTTCTAATCTCCCCCTCCCCCTATTCCATTCTGTTCGCTTGAGTGAGATGGTACGCTATATTAAATGGAGACAGGCAAGCACTAGGACCCAGAGGAAATTCACCCACAAGCTCACCGATTGGCTCTGCCATTTCTTGTTAACGTGTGATTGACTGTTGCCACTGTGACTCCCTAAAATAGCAACGGGACTTCACCTGTATGTTGTTACCATGTTGAGCGTTAGTTCTCCCTGTGTCACATCAGCAAGACGTTTTTTAATATCAGAGGTTTCATATTAAAATTAACATTAACATTTGAGTCTGTGTCTGTGTGTGTGCATCTACCAGTCTGTGATAAGTTTACATGTCTCTATGTTTAACTATTATCAAAATAATTCAGAATTTCTGCTTATTTTTACTCCAAAATTAGGTAAAATTATGTATAAATGAAGTCTATTGACTATACATTCCAAACATAAGTGTAACATTGGTGATAATTAGCTGGAGTAAGTTTGACTGAAAAGGTGAAACACAGAATTGGGTCATAATTTTATGCTATATGCTTTAAACAGTTTATTATTTTAATAATATGTAATAATGTATTAATATTTTTATTATTGATTAATATTAATTTTCTTATTTTATTATTCATAATAATATTTATAATTATTATGACTATTAATACTATTATATATAATTATAATAACTAGCAATTATTAATAAAATATAAATCATAATTTGACAATATTCATATATACAATTTATGTTCAAGCACAAAAAAACAAAAACAAAACAGTATATACAGTGTAATCTTCATTATAGATATCAAAAAGTATTTGCAGCTCCCAGTGTTTAAATGGCTCTTTGAGTGTTAAAGGTTGCGACCCCTGCTCTAGAAGCACTTTTTTTCCATATTCCTTACAATGCAATCATGGAACAGTGAAAATATTCCTTCTGTATTTTGATTGGAAGAACGGTGGTGTGCAAAGTAAATTACAGCCAACATGCTCAGAATAAAGTGCATCTTCAGTTCTGATGGATCGCCTGGCAGATGCCTGAACCAGCTGACATTAATTAGTAGTGCTGGGGAGAGAGCATCCTCTTAACCTCCCAGAGAGAGCATAGCCAGTTTTGCTCTTTCAGGTTCTGGCTGCCGATGGTAATTGGGAATCGAAATCAAGATCCTCAGATCATAGTGACAGCACCTTAGTCTGCTGACCCACTCCGGGCCCTAGGATAATATTTCTAATTGGATTAAGATCAGGACTTTATCCTGGCAATTCTAAAACATTACATTTCTTCTGCTTTAACCATGACTTTGTAGGCTTATTTGTGTGCTTAATGTTGTTGTCTTTCAGGATTGATGATCCACATACAATACATTGTCATATAAAACGTAAAGAATTTGCTACAATCTAGAATTCACTGGAAAATCAATATTGCCAAAATGTTGTGGTCCCAAACCTTGATACTGCTGTGCCCATGCTAGAATGGGTAGGATGAGATTCTTATGTTGGAACACAGTGTTCGGTTTTCACCAAATATAATGATAGAGTGGTTTTGAATTTGTATATCATCTGCTGATGGATGCCATGCTCTTTATAAATTGTTTTGTAACCTTTTCCAGTATTGGAGCATCAGTAGCACTTTCTCCTTTAATAGAATTGTGCCACACAAAATGTATTTGTGAAGATCAGACTTTGGGGCCTAAAATCACATCAGCATCCTGACTAAAACACCTGACTCCTATTGGTTTACATACTTTTTCAAAAAAATTCAATTTTGCTCAACAAATACTGAAAATAATTCTGTTTTTGTGTTATTTTTTAATTGTGTATATATTGTTTATCCTAAATTTTTAGCAGTACTATAGTGACATCATTAGCTGGACATGGAGTGGAATTACAGGACAAGTGTTTGAAGTGTGGAGATTTTAGAACAGTTCACACATTTTCCAACAAAGCGGTAATGACACTGAGCCTCTAAAAAACAATTCAGTTTTCAACAAAAAAAGTAGTAAACGTGTATTACTTCACATAACACTCTGCTTTATGGCAGGTAGAGAAGAGACTTGACAGTTGAGTCCGATGTTTACAGTAGTGTAAAACTAGTATCTCTCAACCCTGACAGTGTGTATCCACACAAACACATAAGATTTACTTATTGTATAAACTTCAACAGCACAGCTTCAGAGAAGAACCTGCCTTCAGACAGTCTCGAGCTGTTTAAATCTCATGTCAAACACAGTCAGCAGTGGTGTGCTTATCCCTGCAAATATACCTCTTTTGAGCACAGCAACTCTGATGACTGTTAAAGCACAAATGTGTGAGACAACCAGCAAACATTCTGCAATCAAACTAACAGAAATACCCACCTTGATGTGAATGGCCATCATTATTTCTATCCTCTATGTCTGCAGGCATAAAGCCTGGGTAAGTTCGTGCCCATAAAGTGTTATGTAATCCTAACGAAGCATACCAGTGGGACCTCTTTCCGAGGGTCGATTGAAATTGCAGACAAACTTCAATCACAGTGGCTCACGGTGGTCTCTGCTTGGGGGGATGAGGGAGGGGTTGCTTGGGCTGGGCTTTCGTGCTGGGGAAGATGTGTATGGCTGAAAGACTGTGGGAGGCAACCGCCGTAGTGTCATCTCAATAAGTTTTGAAACAAAATTCCCTGGAAGTCTCATTCCTTTGATTAGTAACCAGGGGCAGGATTTTAATGAGCATATTTTTTTATCAAAATCACAAGACCTTGTAAAGTTTCTTCACTTTTATTTTTAATAACTTGAGGTGATAGATCCTAAAAAACATCAATTAGTTGAAGCACTGTAGATAGTATTTCAGCAAATTGAGTCATACATCTCTCAGTGAGCAGACTGATGGGAAACATTCATTCATACATTATTGCATTTTGTACATTTATGATATTCTTTGGTTAATCTTTTCTTCCAAAACTGTCTTATTGCCTAAAGTTCTGGTACCTATACCTTACTCAAGAGCATCCCTGGGTGAGCGTGAGACTCTGGAGATCTTTCTGCCTGTGCCCAATCTAGTATCTGATTGTTGAACCCTCAGAAAGCCAGTATTGAGTCCCCTACAGAGGCAGAGATGGGGGAGGTGTTGGGGGGGCTAGAGAGTGTGAGGGCAAGCCATAATGAACCCTCACTCCTGCACTCTCATTAAATCCTGGTCTGTGTGGACTGCAAAGTCTCCCTAGAGACTGCCTCTTATTACAGAACTCCCCCATCCTTACATGCCTCCTGGAGCGCCATGCAAAGTGGTGGGGGAGTTTAGACAGCAGGGTTGGATTAAAAAGGGAAATGAGAGGAGTACTGCTGAGGTAGAAAAGGCGTATTAAGGGAGGGTACGTCGTCTGAGACGCACAGAATAATTGACAGATATAATGCTTTTAAAAGTTTGCCCTTGCCTTCTTTCAGCAACACGTTAAAAAAGTTTGGTTATAGTTAATGAGTAACTGTCCAGGAACTAAGCAAGAATGAACAAGTAGTGCTGCACCTTAATCACTACAATTAATTACTAAAGAATTCTCATTAATTACTCAGCAGATAATACTAAACTAATGATATATCTCTTTGTGTCTTTTGCAGCCTTTTGAGAAGTAAACCCATCTCTGATGCAGGAGAGCTCTGGTTATCTTCTTGGGCTTACTTTGTCCTCACAGGCTGTTTCATCTAGTCATCTGACTCAAAACGAATGAAGCTTGACTGTTAAGGCCATAACTCTCAAATTTGATGAAACTTGTACTCTTTTCATACTTCATATTGATAAGGGATGCTCCCAAACATGATCAAAAACATGTTATTGAAAGTTAATGTGGATGGCACTGTGGCTGGGTGGTTAGCACGTTCACCTCTCAGTGCTGGGGTCTTGGGTTCAAGCTTCCATCTTGATTGAGTTTCCATGTACCTCCCATGTTTGTGAGGGTCCCCTCCAGGAGGTCAGGTGAATTGAATACTCTGCATAAATTGCCCTGGTGTGAGTGTGTGTATGCCTCTATCTGTGAGGGCAGTCCTGTCTGTGTGTGTGGGACACCCTCTCCAGGCTTTGGCTAAAATAGTTGAATGTTCTGCCCAATGCCTAATGGAGAGATCTGCAGCTTCACCCAACTGGAATAGGCTGTTTAGAAGATGAATGGATGGTGAAAGTTAATGTGATCAGTAATTAATTAGTAGTTATTAGAAAGAAGTCATTATGTAGTTCTGTATGGAGATATGAAAGACTCATTACTGTTCACTTAATATTGATCCAACTCATTAGTCTACTATTAGCTTCTGAGTAATTAGGAGAATTCCTTAGTAGTCAGTGGTATTGATGTGAATGCAGCACTATACATTCATTCTTGCTTAGTTCTTGTGTAGCTACCCATTAACTATGACCATAGTATTATAACGTGTTACGAAATGTTCATTGTAATGATTGATTATAACTATTACTTTCTACACAGTTAGAGAAAAATACATGCAAAGATTCCAAACTAAAAGCATATGCTGAAAATCTGTTGTCACAAAGATGCCCTGAAATGATGTTTGAATGCTGATGATTGACTAAAAACCAGCCTCTCACCTGGGCCTGGAGTCAAACAGCTCCAGGTGTAAGGAGTTAGAGTTCGGGCTCTCGGGGCATAAAAGCCTTTGCTCCCACACAGAGAGGAGAGACAGGAAACACATCAGCTCAGAGGATGGAGAGATTGTGGAGTATCTGAGTTGACACATGGGGTTTGAGTACACTGGGTCTAAAGCACTAGAGGATGGATAAAGGACTGTAATGCACAAGAGGCCTGTTTATGTTTATTCGGTTTATGATGTTTGCTGTCTGTTTTGGGTTTAAATATATGAAAATAAAGCACAGTTTGGGCTGCTCAGACTGGCATGTGTATGTTGTATTCATGCTAATCTAACCATCTGGATCTCATGACCACACCCCTTCCCCAAGGGGTGTGTCACAATACATAGATTGATATACAGATATGTCAGCAGAGAATGGGACTAAAAACTAGAAAGCAACCCTTTCTTCCTTTTATTCCTTGTGGATGAGTTCCTAATGGGCCAGAATCCTGGCTGTCTCTGCCTTCAGAATCTGATCAATATGCGAGACTGAACAGACATTTGATTAGATCTCAATATCCCAGCTATGCGGCATCACTCGGCGTGCAATTTCATTTTCTTTGTTTTCTCCAGAGAGAGAAAGATGGAGTGGAGAGAGGATGAGAAAAGCCTATCAAGAATAGTTCTGTTATTCCATTGATTGTGTTTCTAACCTGTGCCACTTACTAAAGCGCATGCACCATGTCCTCCTCCCAGGGTGCTAAACAATGAATAAACAGAGTGAAAAAAAGAAGAAGAAGAAGCAAAACGTCATTAATGAGGGCCTCAGGGGAGACTCCCCACCACAGCTGACATCTTAACTGTGTGATCGATATGAGTCTCTGTTCAGCTGTATGGAGCTTGAGGTAATTTTCAAAGCATTAAAGTGCTGCAGCTAGATGCCTCTTGTTCCTGTACAGTGTTTTAAGTGCTGGCTTTTAAGGGAGCTAGGGCACTTGCATATCATAGACATTCTTCTATACTTTCTACACCTTGTAATGACAAAATTTGTATGTAATATATATATATATATATA
>BRDA01025026.1:5122-16042 GCA_036984385.1 Crenuchus spilurus
GGAGTTCACGATGAAGCTTGCTTCCTTGATCTAGACTCTGGAGATTGTATGTAATTTGCAGGCATCACAGAGCCTCTATCAATATGCAGGAGACTCCGGACTTCAGGGAGACTTAGGATGCCTGCCACTGAAGCTAAACAGATCTCAGTCTGGTTAGTACTTGGCTAGGAAAACCTTGTTTGGCTACAGGAAGTGGTTTTAGTGGTGACAACAGGAGACACTACTCTAATAAGAATGAACACCCCTGCTATAAGCTGATTAGATTCCATTTTTTGGCTTTACTATAGACTTGCTGCAGAATGTGATCTCTTCAGCAATTTAAATTAGCCGACTGTTTTAGCAGATTTCAGATGCTCGAGAAGCTCATTCCAGGATTTGTGGGCATAAAAAATAAAAGTAGCTTCACCTTTCTTTGTTTTAATTCTAGGAACTAAAATACTAATCCAACTTCAAGAATTAGAATATGAAGAAAAAGCTCATGTGTTCATAATTTTATTCAAAAAGGTAAACTCAAATTTTAAAGTTGTTACATGAAAAGTGACACATTTTAAGCCTTTTGTTGATACTGTTTACATTTACACAAACTTAAATCTGTAAATGCATTTTCTTATGTTGTTTACCCAGAAATGATTTACTTCTTGAAAAATTGTTAAATGGTAGTATGTAAATTGTTTTTACAGTATATGGATATCAAAATATAGGTACCAGACCACAATCACAATCACACTAAGATTTCGCAATCTGAGCAAAGAGGAGCAAATGGATAAACAGAAGAGGCTGAAGAACAGACCCTTGGGGAACATCCAAACAGAGATGTGTGCAAGTCTCTTTTGCATGTCCAAGTCAAGTCTCAAGTCTTTGGCTCCAAGTCCAAGTCTTTGACCAAAAATCCAAGTCAAGTCTTGAGTCTCTTGACCTCAAGTCCAAGTCCAAGAACAAGTCTTGTTGCATGTATTACTAAACTGGCAGTTTGAGGAAAGGTATTCAAACTATACAAGATTATATTCTATACTATGTTTTAATCAAATAATAAAACATAGTATTATGTTTTAAGATTATTAAAACATAATACTGTTTTAAAAATACAGATCATTAAGGTTAAGGTTGAAATAACAGTCAAGCATTTAGAGTATTGTTAACTATATTTTGCACTTGTAGTCTTACAAAGAATTGACAATTGACAAATCCAACAAGTAGTATAGTGTAGTGTGCAAAAACAAACATAGCTTAAATGACAAACTCAAAAAGTGCAATAATGTTAAAACTTAACTAACCCTGTGAACATATTAAAGGACTCCTTGGGTTCAGTGTAAACTTAAAACATGCCCCTAAATGAGCAGTTACACTTAGATTAGATTAGATTAGATATACTAAACTTGCTAGTGTTTTAGCATTAAGCTTAGCTTGTCAGATAAAGTTAGAGGACTTAGTGTTGGGAATTCCGGCTCTTTCTAGGGAACCGGTTCTTTTGGCTTGGCTCACAGAAGAGCCGGCTCTTTCAGCTCTCAAGTGGCTCCTTAGATTAAGTTGATTAAATAAATGTATTATTTTTTTATTATTTTTTAAATATTATTACTATTTTAAAATTAATGATATTTTTATTATATTATTAAATTATGTTTAAAATGAATCACTAGTGTAAAAACATACATTGTATCAAATATGTATTATTTATATGGCTTTATTTACGCAAAAATAAATTATGAAATACAAAAATAAAGGCCCATCTCAAGTAAACAAACAGGTCCAATCTCTAAATGTGTATATTATTTGTAAATTTGCAACTACACAATATGAAATTTTCACGTTGCAAAGTATACACTCTGCCTTTGAACTGTCTATCACGTTAAAATGCGTCCAAAATATACTTCGTTTCCTGTCACTCATGTTCCTCAGCTGTCCAGTGTGTAGTCTGTCTAAAGTTCTCTCGCGGGAGACACGGACCCTTCCTCCTGTTCTGTGTTAACTGTGCATCACTACGTGTGTCTGTAACCACTCCCCTCCCCGCTCCGCTCCGCTCAGTGTAGACACACAGACTTCACCAATCACGTGCGACAAAAAAAAGTATCGGCTCACTCTCAGGAGCCAGCTCCCGTCATTCACTTCAAAGAGTCAGCTCTTGGAGCCCAATCGTTCGCGACCGACCCATCACTATTAGAGGTCATCGTCGGCATGGCGTCTTTATGCGTCCATAATTTGGACTCCAGTCTCTTGTGTTGTTGGATAAATTCTTTGTAATGAAAGCTTATAAGGAACGGCAGCCGAGCTGCCTGCTGGAATGCGCCCGACATGCTGACGCTCTGTTTGTTGCATAGATTATGTGTTATTAACATTAGACGGCGCTGGCCCCTCCTGTTCTCAGGCGAGGGGGAGTGGAGCGGAGCGGAGCATGGATGTGTATTGAGGGAGTGAGCATTGAGAGTCGGGCAGTGAAAAGACTTTTGAAAAGCATTGTTTGCAAGTCTCAAACCACGAGTCCGAGTCAAGTCTTGAGTCTTTCAGTCTCTAATAGTAGGGACTTAAGTGCGACTCGAGTCTAAGTCCGAATCAAGAGTCCCCATCTCTGCACCCAAGTGTTACCAAAATACAATGTAAGGTTCTTGATTGGATGTGAATGTTTTCCATATGTACATGGTGTTATTTTCTTCCTGCCACTGTGATGTCACATCCTGTGGAAAGTCAAACTGGCAAATGTCTGTTTGTTGTTTTTAGTCTCTGTTTTGAGGTTCAACATAAGGCTTCTAAAAACATTGATTGTATTTATGAGTGTTGGTTTAAATTGTAAGTGTGCTTGTATTAAATTGTATTGACTTGTTTCATTTAACAGGTCTGAGTGATGTTAATAGAGTTCTCTTAGAGTCTTTGCTCCACTTTATGATTCTGTACAGCTGGACTACAGTCACACTCTGGGTGTACAATACTACTAGATGTACTGGGGCAGCAGTGGCCTGGTGGTTAGGGATCTGGTCTTGTGGCCCTGGGCAGGTCATGATTGAAGCGCCCTTGACCAAGGCATCCAAACTGCTCACTGGGCACCATGGATAGAACTGCCCACTGCTTCTGGCACATGTTCTCACAGTCTAGTGTGTTCACTACTGTGTGTTTCACTGCATGGATGGATTAAATGCGGAGGTCAAATTCTCTTGTGTGTAATCACATTGGCAAAAATCTAATCTAATCTAATCTACTGGTACTGACAGAGAGATGCTCACTCAGAAGAGAAGAGTGGCTTATATTTCTGTGTAGTCTGTTCACCCAGTGTGAGAGAGGTGCTGTAGACGAGCAAACAATTTATCTCACATCCTGCAGAACACTAGAGGACGCTCTTTCATCACTAATCTCAAAACATCAGTCAGTAAGAAGGTACCTCTCTGCCTTATTTCAGAAGAGCCACACAGGACACATACTCATCATGGCTGTCCTTCTCATCACACTTTCAACCTCACTATTTTGTCTCACAGGTAAGTATTTTGTGAAGCTAAATAATTATTTGGATGAATACAGCTGTAAGAATTATATCCTCACACTTTTCTTTTTTACAGGTTCTGCTCTTTGTAATGTCATCCAGGATCCTCATAATCTCATAAAGAATCTGGATGAGTCTACTGAGATCAAATGTGCACACACTGTACAGGGCTATGAGCGCACACTGTGGTACAAATACAGGCAGGAGACTGGCTTTAAATACATGGGGTATCTGAATAATCAGTTTTCAAATAAAGAGACTGAATTTGAAAACATTGAACTGGGTGGAAATGGAAAAGATAACAGCTCACTGAAAATAACCAGTCTTTCAGTGAGTGACAGTGCTGTGTATTACTGTGCGGCTTATTACACAGTGCTGTGGATTACCTCCCTGTACTACAAAAACCTTCATCTGATCACTATTAACCCCAACACCTGCATATGTGGGCTGACATTTGTATATTTAAGCATACACAGATATAAAAAAATACATTTTATCTCATGAATTCAGTAACATTTGTTATTTTCTGTGTGTGATGTATCAATTAATGGGCAGTATCTGATTCTTAAAATAACTTGGCATAACTGTGGTTAATTTAATTTTACAATGATACTTGGTTTGATGTTTTAATCAAGTATTATAATTACAGCATTAAAATATGTAGCAACTCAAACAGTAAAAATTATAAATATTATTTTTTTTTATTTGGTTGTAAAATAATATTTTACATATTTTTTTTTATAGTAATATAGTTTACATTTTATTTTATTTTTTATTTAAAATGTTTAATATAGTAATATTTACTTGGTTGTTTCTAACAATTAAAAATTAGTGCCCCTTAAAAGTGGTTACACCATGTTTTATTTAATGTATATTAATGTATATTAATGTACTTGTATAAGTTAATCCATCTTCTACAGACAACAACAAACATGCACATCCGGCAAAACATATAATTTGGCTTGTGTAAAAGTTACGGCATCTTAAACACTGTTTTTCAGTTGACAGTAAAGAAACTGATCATTTGTTCTTAGATGAACTTCTTATTTTTGCATTATACAATGTGTTACATCACCAAGGGTGTACAAAGTTTTGCACAAAGTTGTATTCTGTTAAGAATAAAAGAGTTGATGTCTGAAGGTGAAGAACCTAAAAGCAGGTGAGCAGGAATGAGAGACAGGTGATGTAGCTGAACAAAATCTTTAAGAGGAAGCTCGTGCACATTATACAGAACACTAGAGGGCCATGTTTCATCACCAATGCCACTCCCTTTCAGTCTTAAGCCAGACCAGAGTATTAACATCATTAGGGTTATAGCTCTCATTTTCTGCTACATTGTGCCTCATAGCAAATGTATACAATATATAAAATATGCAATAAAGCTGCATGTAAATGAAAATGTCTCAACATCTGATTTAGATGTTTATTCTATTCTTTCTATTAATATTTTGTACTGAATCGTATAGACATCACATTTTATTATTATATTTGTATGGAATTGACAATGGTTACTCTATTATGAATCTAGAATGATTTTTATTTTATAAACAGGCTGATTAATTAATAATGAGTTATTTAATAAGCAACAGTGGGACATGCACTGCTTATGTATGACTGTGCTTTTTCTTTCTCCAAAGGTTTTTGGTCCTAAACAAAAGAGGGCAGTGTTGAGTCTTCAGTCTTAAGCTGTTTTCATGATTGTTTGTTCTTTCATTCTCACACAGCAGTTTGACTGTCAACAATTATTTTGGTTATAAATACAGTGACCTCCTATCAAACTGTTCTCAACATGAATAGATTCACAGTTAGACTTGCACTGAAATCCACCATCTGTTCTGTAATCTTGCTCTCAGGTAAGTTTGGCTTCTCTTGTGTGAATATAATTCGGTATCTTTAGTACTCAGTATAAATTCTCACATGGAAAAACACTGATTGTGATGTTATTATGGATTGAGTGATTTTCCTTACCCCCTCACACAGTGTCTGCTGCTGGTAATGACGTTCTCCAAACTCCAAATGATGTATTGAAGAAGCATGGAGGATCTGCAGAGCTTCAGTGTCAATACACCATTTCACTCTACAATACAATGCTGTGGTACAAACAAACCCAAACCAAACAAATGAAGCTCATTGGATACCTTACTTATACATCACCTCAGGCAGAGCCTGAATTCAAGGATAAAGTGGAATTCTCAGGGAGTGGAGATACAGATGGAACACTGCTCATAAAGGAACTAATATCTAATGACAGTGCTGTATATTTCTGTGCAGCTTTCACACAGTGATACAGACACCATCACATCACCACAAAAACTCACTGTATTATTAGCCCAAATATCAGCTCAACTACCCATCTGCACAAGTGCTGGTTTTGATCTGCTGCCAAAACAGTGAGATACACATGAAGAGAGAACGTTTCTGAAAGGATGTAGGCATCACAGTATCTGCACAGTTTCTCAATAACTTAAATGCCAACATGGTCACATCCTGATTATCATGTAGTGAATGAAGTCAGCAATAATTCTTTATATCATACTGTCATCTCCATTTTCAGGATCAATACATTACAACTTCATGAAGAAGTGATTTGTATTCCTGCTTTATGTTCCAGGTATTGCTCTGTCTAAACCAAATATGTCCAGTCTCATCAAGGGTCAGTGTAGCTACAGGTTTCTGTTTCAACCACACAGGAGCACATATAATCTTTCTGAAGACTAAGACCAATTAATTCAATTATAAATATGGTCACCTTAATTTACTGTAGATCTTTGCTAGCATAAGACTAAGTCTAAGGAGGTTCTTACTGACTAATAAACAAAGTTGTAATTAACAATTGTACATGCATATCAGCAATTAAAGCTGTTTAGTGCATACAATATTTACAGATGTTGAGTTGGATCAATATAAATAAATTACTTCTTTTACCAGTAATTAAGACTAATTAAGTCAAATAAAATGCTAAAGTAATGTATCAGTTAATGATAAATTATGATAAGAATGACTTCTTTTCAACTGTTACCAAGACATGGTGTGGGGTCTCTGACTGTTTATCATATCTGCACAGTTTCATATTCTTCCCGCTTCTGTGATGTCATATCCTGTGGACAATAAAACTGGCAAATGTCTTTATGCTGTATTATACTCTCTATTTTGAGGATTAGCTTCAGGATTCTCAAACCACAGATCATATTCCATTGTTGTATTCCAGGTAAATGGAATTTCTGTTTGTATAACAGCACACAGAGTAACAACTTACATTGTCATTAATTTATTCTTAAGTCTTCTTAGAGGCTTTGCTCCACAGGGTGATTCTGTACAACTGGACTGCAGTCACACTTTGGGTGCACAGTACAGGCAGATGTCCTGGTACCGACACTGAGAGCAAAACACTCAGTTTACATATGAGCCAACACTGAGCCTGACTGACTGCAAATGATAGTGGCTTATATTTCTGTGTAGTCAGTTCATACAGTGTGAGAGAGGTGCTGTAGACGAGCAAACAATTTATCTCACATCCTGCAGAACACTAGAGGATGCTCTTTCATCACTAATCTCAAAACATCAGTCAGTAAGAAGGTATGAATTCCCACCTCTCTGCCTTATTTCAGAAGCCACACAGGACATATACTTATCATGGCTGTCCTTCTCATCACACTTTCAACCTCACTATTGTGCCTCACAGGTAAATATTTTTGTACTAATATGAATTTTGTCTGCATATCATTTCCTTACACTCATCTTCTCTCTCTCCACAGGTTCTGCTCTTTGTAATGTCATCCAGGATCCTCATAATCTCATAAAGAGTCAGGATGAGTCTACTGAGATCAAATGTGCACACACTGTACAGAGCTATGATCGCACACTGTGGTACAAATACAGGCAGGAGACTGGATTTACATACATGGGGTATCTCAATTATCAGATTCCAAACACAGAAGCTGAATTCAAAAACATTGAACTGAGTGGTGATGGAAGAGATAACAGCTCGTTGAAAATAACCAGTCTTTCAGTGAGTGACAGTGCTGTGTATTACTGTGCGGCTTATTACACAGTGCTGTGGATTACCTCACTGTACTACAAAAACCTTCATCTGATCACTATTAACCCCAACACACAACACCTGCATATGTGGGATGACTGATGTAGTGCCAAGCTAACTGCATTATCACAATTTACACAAAACATGATCATAGCATATATTGTCACAAAACCTTCAAAGTGCCCGACCTTGAGAGTGAGGACATTGGTTAAAAGGGCCACAATACACATGTTCGCCAGTCACGTGCTCACACCCTTTTGTATTACTCTGTGTCGATATTTCTAACTTCTTGCTTTGTAGTATAGCCTGTGTTTAGCTGTGTGTATTCAGTGTTACCCCGAACCACTCATAATTTGGAGATTACATCATGTCTTTGTAAAACAGTTCATGTATCACCTGGTGTATGGTTTGGTCGCCATTTGTGTTGGGAATTGGGGTTCTTTTTCACCTGGTTAATTCTAGTTAGAGAGGTGTTGTCAGCTGATAACAGACTGCCATAATTAGCTAGAATGGACTTAACATTACGAGTTGTAGTGACTATAACAGTGTGAGCAAGAATCACTGTCACTCACAGCAGCAAGCCTAACATTGTTTCTAAAAGAGAATTACAGCACTGTGTAAATGTTGCCTCCAAAATATCTGCAAATATAAGATTTGAAAAACTTTATTATTGGACAAAATCCCACGGGAGGAAGGGAGGGCGTGAAAATGTATTAAGTGTGTGCTAAGCTTTTTTTGAAGATGTAGGAAGAGCACCCATTTTTTGGTGTCCCAATGGGCACTTGGGGCTCCACGCGCAGTGCGTGATCTGTGAGGGTGGCACGCTAGCCCTGCAAAAAGGTAAAGGAGATTGCAAACTTACAATAGGGCTGCAATTTCTGCCTTTGACCAAATTAAGGGCTACTAAACTACAATTCTTCTCCTGAGATCGCTACCTTGCCGTGGTGGAGAAGCTTGAGAGAACCTTTGAATTTAAGAGCAATACCATCTGGAGCTATGCTCCTGGTAGGGCCACCCTTGATGGTAAGGTCGAAGAGGAGGTTCCAGACAAAGAGCGATCACACTCCCCATCCAACAGGACCTGGAACTGTGGGCTGCATCACGGTTCTTACAACTTTAAGTGTTATGTTGCTTTACTGCTAATAACACTGAATGTTGATTTGTATGATGAGGTGTATGCTAGGTGCAACTTAGCACAACATCGAGTCGACTGCAGGGCTGACAAGAGATTGGGATGCTTAGTCAGTCTATTTATCCCACAGAGCACAAATGAAGTCAAAAACTAAGGATGCCATACTGGCTCGGACGTCGCCCAAGATAAAAAGGTCAGCGGTACCCACTGTGAGAGACAGGGTGGGAATTGAGATAGATAACATCAAGACATGGACTGGATTATCAGGTGCTAGCCTGCTACAAGCAACCAGAGACAGATGGCACTGGAGAGAAGTGACTCATCTGTGCAGCCTACCATCGCGAAGCGATGACGGCGTGTGACATGACATGAAACTACAATTAATCTAATCCTTTTCTCTCTCTCTTTCTTTTCTCCTAGCTGTTTTTTGAATTTCTTTTAGTCTTTTGTGTTGGAGCAGTGGCCCCTCCTGGCTGCTGTAGTAGTAGCGTGGTCATGTGCTTGTAAGGTGACATACAATTACGGGTGGATGGAGTTTTTAAAGACCTACCCACATGTGCTGCCAGTCTTGATTGATTGGTGTTCCTTCGCCCACAGTTCTCTCTGTCAGTGGGCGATGGAAAGCCTCACCCTTTATACTGATGTGAATAAAAAAATTACATAATTAAATCAGTTTGGTACATTACCTTTTTTATTAAAAGTATTGTGTATAGAGTAGCATATATATATATAAATTATTAATTTTTGTATGACATTTTCACAAATGTTAGGAGTCTAGCATTGTTTTTTATTGCTTGTCAAACAGTCTGATTAATTAATAATGAGCTATTTAATAAGCAAGGCTGACGGGAAATACGTATGTAAGTGTGACTGTGCTTTCTCTTTTCTTCAAATGTGTTTGGTCCTGAACAAAAGAGGGCAGTGTTGAGTCTTCAATCATAAACTGTTGTCATGATTCTTTGTCTTTTTTCTCTCAAAGTGGCATGACAGTCAAATATTATTCTGGGTTATAAACACATTGACCTCCTATCAAACTCTTCTCAACATGAATAGATTCACAGTTAGACTTGCCTTGATTTCCACCATCTATTCTGTAATCTTGCTCACAGGTAAGTTTGGCTTCTCTTGTGTGAATGTCATTAATGTGAGTAACTTTCAGTATTCAGTATAAATTCTTACATGGAAAAAGGTGCATACACATTGTGACGTTATTCTTGATTCTTACCCTCACACAGTGTCTGCTGCAAGTAATCAAGTTCTCCAAACTCCAAATGAGCTACTGAGAAATCATGGAGGATCTGCAGAGCTTCAGTGTCAACACAGCATTTTAGATTATTATACCATTTTGTGGTACAAACAAACCCAAAACAGACAATTTAAGCTCATGGGATACCTTTCTTATACAAATCCTCAGCCAGAGCCTGCATTCAAGGATAAAGTCAACTTCTCAGGCAATGGAGATAATAATGGAACACTGACCATAAGGGCACTAATGTCTAATGACAGTGCTGTGTATTTCTGTGCAGCTTTCACACAGTGCATCAAAGACCCTCTCTCCTCTTCAAAAACCCTTCTGTTAATCTGTTCCCACACAAGGCTTGTCAACTCTCACACCTGCTATTATGCATTATTATGGAGAGTTAAGGTACATGCATGCATATTAAATATATATAAACAGATTCCCCATAAAATAACATAATATTAATTGGTGTGTTCTAGTCATTAGATACATCATAGTCTTTTATGGCTTATGATACTCAAAATCAATAAATACCATTTAAGAATGTACAGTACTTGTGCAGTTCACTTATTTAAACCCTCTAAACCCTGAGAAGCTTGAGATATGTTTGCTGGTTTTGAAAGCTTTGGATTTAGTTTTTTTTATATTTTGTGTACTTATATGTATTGATTCATATAGGTCAGTAACTCCAGAGGTTGTGAGAAATTGCTCTATAAATTACAATGAGTTATGCTCAACTGGGCTGTATCATAAGGTGTTATCTATAGAATTTGACACCAATGCTCAATGTGACTTTGTTTTATGCATTAATTAATTAATATTAAAGTGTCCCCTTCATTCTTACCAAAGAGCCTTTAAAAAGAACCAGATCACTCAGGAACGTGGCATCAGTCACAGTGCAGGGTCAAAAAAAAATCAGATGCGTTAACTATGTTAAAAATATTGGTGTTGAACATCAATCAAGTTAATTGTGTCATTAACTTTGACAGTCCTGTTTTTTTTGTTTTTGTTTAAATGGGCTTAAACTGCTGCAGTGTTAATAA